>JACEII010000078.1:527345-552074 GCA_014332785.1 Antheraea mylitta | reverse complement strand
TATAAGGCAAATCTAACAGTTTATTTTAATTTAAAAATGTTTTTTAAAGAACCGAGCTGGGCTCAGTCGCCCAGGTACTAGATCATAATGATGTAATTAAAATATATGAGTAACAACTGTCGACACCTCATCTTCAGTTTAAAAAAATGCTACAATCATTGATGACTTTTTTAGTAGAGATAAAATAACAGAGATCTTGTAGATGTCGTATCTACGTTATATTCTTTGACATAAACACCGTAGCTCGCAGTTCGCATTTCGATGTTTCAGCAAAGATGTCGAGTGTCAAATTTGTATACGTGTTGCGGTTGCCTCATTCGGACTTTGTATCTGACTCTGAGATTAATAAGTCGTTATAATTAATTGAGCGTTGCGGATTGGAGGTGAGTGACTTCTCATTATTAAATATCTTAAATGTTAAAAATATATGCTAAATTCTTATCCATGTATTATTCATCGTTCAAATGCATTATCATAATGTTTTAATTCAAAGTACATACGGAAGTATAAGGTTTGGGATGTACTCGGTAATTGGTTTCAAAATTCCTAACTGTACATAAGTAAGATCGAAACAGTATGTCACTTCTTCAAACTGCTCTTTTGAATCGTGAATATTTATGCAGACAAGCTTTGTATTATTTACTGTTTCCTTTTTATATATTGGCATTTTTATTCAAATGTTTTATTGGTTTAATATTAGATTTTCGTTTGTGACATATATTTAATTTAATTCGATAAATTCTCATATCAATCATAGATATACTAACATTCATTTTACATATATATTTTTTTATAAATAATGAACACATCACTGTCTATTATTAATTTTTTCTTATTATTATTTATTGAAATATTTACACTCGTAATCAGTATAGTGAATTGAATTGTTCGCAATAATAAGAGTTGATGAAGAAAAAAACTTACAGTTTTAATTGCTCGTATATTTTTTGCATACCTTATAGGCCAAAAGACGATAGAAATAGAATGGGCCACAAATCCAGCCATCCAATTATATTCATAGGTCCTTGATGCAATAGCTTTTCAAACTGAGAGTGGAAGATATGCTGGCTTAGAAAAAAACCAACCATAATGTTTTTCTTCACCAAAAGGAAGAACCCATGTCAACAGACGCGGTATCCGAAAGCTAACCACTGAGCAATAATAGCTTCAACCATTTTGAAAATACATCACATTTATACAACAATATATTGTTTAAGTAACTCATCTACAAAATAGACATACACTATACATTATTGAGTTATTCTTATAATAAGTACTTATATATTCTTATTTTCATATATCTTCTTCTGTACGTGTGTATGTCACTGAACTCCTCCTAAACGCCTCGACCGATTTTAATGAAATTTTGTGTGCGTGTTTCAGTGGTTCCGAGAATTGTTTAGATTCACAGTTGGGCTAGGTAGGTGGCGCTGCGGTTGGCTTTTAGGCTTTTTTTATTATCAAAGCAGAACAACGTCCGTCCGGCCATCTACTGTTATATAAATCACTAAACATGATAAAACAAAGTCCTCTGCCACATCTGTCTGCCTGTTCGTGATAAACCCAAAATCTACTTACCGAATTCTCATGCGGTTTTCACCAGCAAATAAAATTATTCATACGGAAGGAGTTATTGAACTCCTGTTATTGAACAGAATGTATAGTTTCAAACAGAATGAATATTATTTTTGAAACGAAATATTTAATTTCAGATACGCGTGGGATAAAAGTATACAGCGCAGGCGGCCATCATGATTATAGGTAAGAGTTGATTGATTCTTAACCTCTCGGCTACTGAATTAACATATAAATTTCAAAATGGCGGATGTTCTGTTTTTTTTCTTTGTACTACATAAAATAATAAACCGATAGCTAAATTGTAAATGTCATATTAAATAAAATGAAGTTCATAGACATGAATAAATCATTAAATAATACATTTCACATAAAAAGTGTAATATTACATTACATAATTTATTATTATTCATATATTAAATTTTTGTAATAAATTCAGTATTTTGTAAAACTTATGCTTTCAACTTAACTCTCTTTTGACCTGTGCTTCTTAAGGTCTACTGTCGTTTGTAGGGACCTTAAACCATTATGGTTCTAGGGACTAGAGGAGTTCATTTAGCCACTGGAATTTGTATTCAACAAGTCAAACTCCAATGACGGTTATAGTTATATCCGACATGACAATGTTATTATACTGAATTGTGGTCATTTAATCGAACCAAAAAAAAGTCGAGGTTGTCACAACGACTGACGATAGAAGTGAATACTCATCAAAAGAATGAAATAACTTTCTTTTGAATTTTTTTGTTTTATTTTGAATTTTAAAATTAATTATTTAAATTTTAGAATTAGGTTATTGAAGTTATTAACATTACTGTGGTTCTTATATCTATTAGCATTCGGAGCAATAATTATATACATTGTTATAAAGTTAATAATATGCTAAATAGGTAATATGTTAAGTGCAGAGGGACTGGTTATCAATTTGAAATGTTATACAACTACAGGATGCTCGGTGGTGAATTTACAATTTGACGTTTTTAGCCAGCCAGATATTATAAAATTGCCTATACTTTTGTATCATAATAGTTGTTTTCAATCACCCACAGTTCAGGCTTATAGTAGGATGACGTGATATCCAAAAATACTATATCAAAAGACTAATATACTGATAAATTTTGTTTCAAATTTATAATTAACTAGCCTCTGCCCGCGACTTCGTTCGCGTGAAATAGATACACTAACACCAACATTAACACGCAACAGTTCTCAAAAGGAAAAAACATCCCGATTTTGAAACATTTTTCATCTGTGCTCCGCTCCTAATGATGTTAGCGTGATGATATATTGCCTTCTCGATGAATGAGCTATATAACATTGAAAGAATTATTCAAATCGGACCAGTAGTTCTTGAGATTACCCCCTACAACGCCACAACATCACAACGTCACAACGTCACAAATAAACTCACAAACTACCTCTTTATAATATTAGTATAGATTTCAATTTTCATTTACACATAGATTTTTTTAAATGTTTATATAATTAAGGACATGGCAAATAACTGAGTAGCCATGATGAAAACCTTTGATTATAGAAGTACGAGTATACCCTTTGACAAAAGAACCTTAATAAAGTTCAAACTTTAAAAAATCAATTAACTATGGTCGAATGTCGATCACTGGGCGCCCGCTAGTTTTAATTTATTGTACAAAAGATAAAGCTAAAAATTTTCAATTGTTTGCAGTTTATTCACTTGCAATGGTCTTACTGACCATTCCGTTGGTCTTCGGACATTGCCCGCCGGAGAGAACACGTCACACGGGGAAGTGCTCCTACTTTGTAGAATGTAGAGGTAACATTAGCCACGTTCGTATTCGGAATGAATGTCTGGAAGCAACTAATTACCCCGGCTTCGTACACCTTGTATTAAGAGATGCTACCGACGGTTTTGATGACAACGTCGACCAATCCATTTTAGGCATCATCACTACATTAAGAATATACGGACATTTACCGAATACGAAGCTATCTCTACTGCAATACACAACTAGACTTCAAGATTTGTATCTCTCTAATAATGGGATTGAAAATATCATCGATACGCCATTCTATTATCTTATCAATTTGTCAACTCTAGACTTATCACATAACAAGTTAACCGACATAGATATATTTGAATTCGAAAACCATCCCAACAAATTAAAGAAATTGTCATTATCACATAATAATATTGAAATATTACCTGTTGAAGCTTTTGAAGAACTTACGTCATTAGTTGATCTCGATCTTTCTCATAACAACATCTCAGATTTAACCGAAGAACCCTTTTATAATTTGACAAGCCTTGAAACACTAAAATTGAATAACAACAATATAAAAGACTTGAATGGTGCTGTGAACTGTCTGCATAGTCTTAAACACTTGTTCTTAAGACACAATGAAATAGAGAATATAAATATAAAGTCTTTAAAAATTATTACGCACCTGGAGACATTGGATATATCCAAGAATAGGTTAGACAAATTTAATCCTGAGATATTTTCCCGCCATTGGAACCATTTTGGTAATCATTCTTTATGTAAAATAATATTATCTGACAATCATATAGCATTCCTTCCTAACGCAACAAAGGAAGTCTTCACTCGATACGAACGTAATCTACCAACAACCGAATCTGTAGATGTAGTAACAGAAGTTAATTTATCTAACAACGCAATAACAAATATCGAATATAATGCGTTCGAATCTTTACACAAAATGGTTACATTGGACATGTCGAGAAATAAACTAATTGATTTCTTCGTTGACTCTGGTGATTTAAAGCACGTGACATTCTTGAATTTAAGCGGTAATTATATTTCTCGATTGTACTTTGAGAGTTTTTTGGGTATGACAAATTTGCAAAATTTAGATTTGTCGTACAATAGGCTGGAGTACATACCGGATCAGACTTTTACTAATAATTACAATTTAAAAAATGTTAACATGACTTACAATGATATTGAAAAACTTGAAAACCTCCACATAACCATGTTTCATACTGATGGTGGTATTCTTGATTTATCAAATAATGCTTTGTCACAGTTAAAAATACCGTACGGCGAGGGCTTGAGGCTAATAATTTTAATATTGCATTCAAACAATATTACTGATATGGCATTCATTGATTTGATTCATCAGAACGATTTAATAAGCCTGGATGTCAGTAAGAATGCAATTCAGGAGCTTAATCATATGTCATTAAAGTTGCCAGTGAAGCTTGTATTTTTAGATCTAAGATGCAATAAAATTCATAACATCGGTCCGGCCAGTTTTCGTCGCGTAAGTCATTTGAAAACCTTACGTCTATCCCACAACCATCTTAGTACTATAGAGTACGGAGCATTCCGAGGCTTAACTGACCTCTTAAACCTGGATTTATCTTTTAATCATATTAAAATGTTAGAGTCCAAAGTGTTTATGGACCTAAAGAGTTTAAGGGTCCTGTCTCTCAGGTCGAACGGAATGCTCTATCTGGACTACACGAGTTGGTATGGCCATAAATATGATTTGAAAGTATATATTGAAGGTAACGAGTTAACATGCGAGTGGTTAAGCAAAGCTGTAAGTAATAACAACAATGGATATTCTAAAATGAGGCCTGCTGCAATAATTATGTCACCAGCCGAACATTCCATAGAAGGTATACCATGTATACAAGATACAAACGTGAAGCAATCACTAACTGATACGAATTCTAACCTAGTTCTGGCTGATGATAGACTGTTGCTAACCAGTCAGAAAATACTGGAAGCGGTTAAGGAGCAGACTTACTTTATGCGTAAATTTCTATGGCGTTCAATTATCTCTGATAATGATGATGATAAATTCTGAATTCGATTATAATTTCTCTAATAAATAAATTCATAATGAATACAAAATTATATAATGAATGATTCTCATATTCGCATTCTCTATTACTCGTTTAAATGCTGCAAAAGCTTTTGAGTTAGTTTTAATTCTGATATTGTTTTATTACATTATACTTATCTTTACTCTTATCTCATATATAACCATTTTAACTTTTAAAGTGTAGGATACTACTACTAGGATAACAATTTAGTTAAGTCTTTCATTATTGCGTTTTAATAAATATCAAAAGTTTATGTTTTTATTAAAGTGTGTTTAAATTCTACGAGCCTTAAAATTTTCACGTTATTTTTCTATTAACAAGGGTGTTTCGGTCTAGAGTATAAAGTTTTTTTTACGAATCTATTATATATTAATTTTCTTATAATCCGTAAGCGTTACGGTAATAAGAACTATATTTTTATTATAAATATATTTTTTAAATCTCAGTTTTATTGCTAAAATGTACAATATTTTTATTACACAATCATACTAGCTCGTTCATATACGTTTACACTTTTGCCATAACTATCAATTGAAATAAAATAAAATTACATCGAACGATCTTTTTATTACAATATTTAAAATTGATTTTTAATATGAAAGCCGTATGAGTTATGATTTTAAACTTTAAACATACATAATTGAATGACAGTGCAATATTTTATCGCCGGTTTATATTAAAAAAGATTGCGACATAAAAATATAAAAGCTGGTTACCTATAGAACCTATAAAATGCAGAATAATAAAGAACTGTTCAATATTTATTAACTTTGTATGGGTTCTAAATGCTGAGAACGTAGATGAATAACTATATGTTTATGTAGTGACTTGATAAGTACTCCCAGTGACATCTTATATTAAGCTTAAGTAATTAGTTTAACGATTCATTCATTTTAATATTCAATTTATAATTGTTTCATACTTTTTCAATGTGAATTAATTTCATTTCCTGAAATATGTTTTTTGAATATTTCCTAAACTAATTGATAGCATGTTCTGTAAAATTGTATTTTTTATAAGACTAGTGTCAATTTGTATCTTTAATAATAATTCGTATATTCTATACAAAATAAGATAATATTATAAGTTTGTGTATCAAGATAAATAGCAATTGTATTAAAACATTTATAAAATTAAATCTTGTATTTTTTTATCCTAATTCTTCATTTTATATCTTTTATTATTGTTACACAGCCGAGTGATAATGTTTTGGATGAGGTAAGTACAATGTGACGCCTAAACCATGCATCAAAATATTTGAAATTAATCGACAGTTACCGCTGTTATACTGCATTGTAAAATCTCTAGGAAGCTGAATATACACAGCCTGATGTCTGAACAGTCAATACCTAATGGTAAATATACTCTGTAGTTATGAACGGTTAACCATAATGTCATTTGAGGTCAAATGATGATTTGTTCTAACCATGCATGGTGTATACGTTAAATATAGAGCTATTACTAGCATTCTAGTAGTTACTAGAAGACACCTATAGGTGTTGTGCCAAAGATTTTGAACTCGAGTATCTTAGTTCTAGCCAATAAAAGATCTGCAAACCGTTGAGAGTTACCAGTGTCTTCTGGATTCCAAAACCTAGATAGATAGTTCTGGATGGACCTTGATATTTTTTTAATGCTAAGTCTCAGTGTTTTTTTTCTTTTTTCTACTCTGCAGACTTATTGTTTTCGTTTTATTTATCGTGTAGGTACGTCAAAAATCGTATCTGTGAGTAACTATTCGGTGGTTTCTTTTTTAATTAATTTATTATTTTATATATTCGTTTTTTAATTTTTATGATTTCATTTAAGTATTAACTATTTTAGGACGGATCATTAAATGACGTTATTGCCTTTGTGGCGGTTATATTTTGGTTCTTTACAGCCATATTTAAAGTTTGCATTTGCCCACATTTTCATACATGCTATATAACGATGGGATTCAAGAGGGTAAATACGTTAAACTTAGTAGGAACAGGTCTATATGTATTTGGAGAGAGCTTGTTAACTTTAAGGCTGTAGCAAGCCAAGCGGGCCTAGAAAGAGCCTTGCCATAATATATGGTTTCATGATTATATTTTCTTTCACTGAAAGCCTCGGCTCATTTAGAAGAACTCGAATCTATGGCGATCGATGCGGTGTTCGAACACCCTAAGGATTAGATCACCATCGCTTCATAATCACTCAGATTATCACTATACAGCTATTACTATCTTAATATATAAAAATACAGAGTCACGATATTTGTTCACGATGAACTCTGAAACAACTCAATCGATTTTTGTGAAAGTTGGTATTTATATATAAAATTTGGTCCAACCTGAGAAATAAGATTTTTTTTCGAAATGATAACGCTGTTGACCTGGAAAGATCTTTACAGCTTCACCGAACTACTGAGGCGAGCGCTGAAGGCAATCAGTCGATTTGCGATGTTTGGGCGACTAACTCAAGGGTGCACGGCACATCTCAGCTTCGGTTGTCGCCTGATTTGTGCAGAAATCGCGACCTATCGGAGGTAACCTAAGCTAAGCCATCTAGATATACGTATGTGAGTTATTGAAACACGCATGTGTACCAAGCATGCGTGTTTAACAACTCCTATATGTATTTTGTGTCGGAAAAATTCCTCTAAACTCTGAAAAAGAATAAACATCGTGTAAGCGTCTGGGCGTACACGTGTGTATAGGTGATGTGTGTGATGTTATAGCAGTGATATAAGGCTTTGTGTCACTGTATCGCGTGAGCAGCGTACTCAAGGGCTCCACGCCGAGGGAACGGACCTAGCCTTAAGCCGCTGCCGAGGGAGGCTTAATCTGGTGAAATAAGATATCTCCTATACAGTTAATAAGAATTTAGATTTTTATGAAAAAAATTGTTGCGTCTAAGAATATTTAATGAAGATTTAAATCATTTTTAGAAATGTCTGTCTGTATGTTTGTATGAACCCGCATTACTACTAAAATACTGGATTGTTAATAAAAGAAAATCATAAATCATATCTTCCAGAATAATTTACATATTATTTCATTAAAATGGGTCCATTCCATCAAAAGTTACTGTAGTTTTAATGACGACGCGACGTTAGTAGGAGATAATATTAGATAAGTAATTGACTTAATACATTCAGATAAGTTTAGTAATCACTGCTTTTTATATAAGTTTCCTCGCGGACAAAGTCGCGGGCACGGCTATATATAAATTGAATATAACATTTTGATCTTGCACATAGTTTCTTCAAAAGAATAATTTAGAATAAGTATGGAAAATGATTATAGGAATCTGAAATCGGCATTTATTTATTCTTAAATTGTCTTGATGATATGACTATGTCTATATGTTATACGTATTTATAGATAAATTTGTGTTCTGCGCAAATCTCTTTAGAGCGGTCATAAGGTTTGGCACGGACTACACGTGCTATATACTATATGCTAACTTTCGAATGAGTCGAAGCTTCGGTAAATAAAATATTGTTCTAAAATCACAGCCTTCCGGCAAAGCACTTTCTAATCTGTCCTGGCTAGTTAGAACTCGCAAGTTGAAAATATGTCACCAAACACCTAGCCTTCTAGACTCCTTAGGTTAAGCGTGTCTTCCATTTTGAACCGCATTGTTATTTAGCATGGTGATTGTATTTAAAAGCTTTAACCTATAAAGTATCAAAGAAAGCACACTAAGATACAGTACGTTTAAGAAACAACCTATATTAAGCGAGTGATAATGAAAGTATAAGGATTCAATTATAACCAACATGATATACAGTCAACACACTGTTTAAATAAATGAATGCCTTATGTCTATATCTTATAAATACTTAAAGACATCTGTCCTTCTATAAAGAATAACATTATTCTAATAACCTATCCACTATGATTCGATACTTATTGCACTTCTTGTATAGGAAGAAGTCGTGGTGGCCTAGTGGTTTGACCCGTGGAATATTATTTTGATGTCCGCTGGTTCGAACCCCGATATGTACCAACGAATTTTTCGGAAGTCGCATACATTTACTAATTGAAATTGTTAACAGTATCGGCTGACGGTGTACGGTATCTTGTAGTATGTGGGAAAAATATACAACTGTGGATTTCTGAAGGTTTGAAATCGCCAATACGTCATGGGATGACGTGGTGATTACACCCATGCTTTCCTTCGGAAAGAAGCCTATGGCCCTGTAGTGGGTCTCTTACAGGTTGATGATGATAACAGTCAAGCGTGAAATTGAAGAATGGAGAAAGGAGTATGAAAAGTGGAAAAAACTCATACGAATGGTTTTTGATGCTAATATAACACCAATAAAATCTACTCTTATATTTATTACTGAATGGTAGTAAATTAAGAGAACTGTTAAATAGGTAATTGTAATGTTTGAGTGCAAGCTTGTCTGACATTAAACCACGATGTAACAAGATAAACTTAAGAGGATCTAGCTCGGAGGTTCAACTGTCTAAATAGTCTGGGTACTTGATGACAATTTTTTAAGTAAACAATTGCAACTTTAGGAAAAACCCTATCAAAATCCTATTTTCGTTCTATTATATCTCCGGCTTATTGCCGAATTAGAACCAATATAAATCAATTTGGTATTCGAACTATTGCTACCGTGTTACTTAGTGGGAGGCCTCATCAATACAACACAGGCCTTTGGAATGATTTTGAATATAGATAAGTAACTTCTGCCTGCAATAGTTACTTTGGGCTAACGATAGCACACAGTAAAAGCTCTCAAAAGGAAAAAAAAAAACTCGACGCTGAAGCATTTTCAGTTGGTGTTCCGCTCCTATTAATGATAATATGTAGCCTATAGCCTTCCTCGGTGAATGAGATATCTAACAATGAAAGAATCGGACCAGTTGTTCAAGCAAACATACTCTTTAGCTTCAGGTGAGGAAATATTTAAACAGACCTGTAAATATAAATAACATCACATTCCCATTTACAACTACGCAAAAGCACGGCGATATTGTGTAAATACATTATTATCTTTTAAAATATTATTGCAAATTATTTTAAAATTATTTGGAATATTATCTTGCTGATATAATGCACAGTTAGCGTCCTGTCAGCGATACTGATAAAATAAATGGATACAAGGGCTGTATATAACTGATATGGTTCTGTACAATATATCAATTATTTCTATTTACGATTTTGAAGCATATTTCATGACAATAATATAATATCTATCACTGAATTGGAGTTCATGAACAAGGCATTGTTTAGTTCCATAAATATGTGATTAGAGATTTTTGATGCTTAATACACATTTGAAGCGATGATGGCTTTGGCTTAGTTTGCTTTGGCTTCCATCCATCACTCTTCTCAATCCCCCTTCCCCACCAACACAGAATAGCGACGCACTTATGACTCCTCTGGTGTTGCTGCCGTCTATAGACGGTGGTGATTGCTCAACATCAGGTAACCGACCTGTACGTTTACCTCCTATACGAAGTTTCGAATTCTAGTAACTGTACCGAGTCGGAGGTTTCAGTGAGAAAAAATTTTAGGATGGTCGTAGGGCTTTCTCCAAGACCACCTGGCTAATTACAACCCCCTAGTTGATAGCCACCAAGCAAGCACCTATTTTGGTGTGTTCCTGAAGCTACATCTGAGAGCCAGATCCTTCTAGGCTTAGCGTATTTACCACCTCAGACCACATCGTAATTTAACACCAGATAACAGTCAGATATTAAAACCTAAAAAGTATAAAAAAACACGTCTATATCCATATATAAATAGCCGAATACCCGAAGCCGATACGCTAGTTTAGTACTGTCTTCACCTCTGTTTGTCAGCCAATTTTCTTTTTATTTCTTTAGCAGCTTTAGGCTGTAGTACATTGTCAATAAATTAATCTGGTTTCTTTTATCAAAAAATTGAAAATTGAACCATAATGACCTATATATTTACATTTGCAGTGGATGCAAAAGTGTATAATTGAAAAAGAATATCCAATAATTATAGTACTTAAAAAAAACAATAACATTGAAACCTACCTAATAATAACTAACGACCATAATTTTATTTTATTGCAACACAATAAAGAGATGACACTGAACCTGATGTAATTTAATAATTTAAAATGTAACTTAAAAATGAGGGCAATGATTCAAATATCTACAATCGAACCACCCAAGTTTTTCGGTAGTTGGATGTAACGCGATAAACCAAATTTTGCTATATTACACCGCCCCAATGAATGTGTCATTACACATAACGCCCAAAGAATGATAAGACCAAAGTTTTCTCAAAGTCATCTGAGTTGTGTCAAATATTTAAATACTCGTATTATGAGAAAAAGATCCACGTGAGAAAGAGGTCCGACTAAACATTTTTACTAGTTTTTTTTTATGTTACGAATCAACTAATAGACGTACCTAAGGGAACTGTCCCAAAGTTTAGGTTAAGGGTTAGGGACCATCGCCTCCTACTGCAAGGCGGTTATGCTCACAAAGGAGGCAGCGGAGAGGAAGAGGGAGCAAACCAGCCAGTTCCCCTCCCACGGTCGACGATCACGGCGGCGTAGGGTCAGCAATGACCTGAGGCCGCTGTAAAAAAGGGCCTGCGGGCGATGGACGCGGGCACGTCAGTCGCTCTGGCAGTTATTCTACACAGGCCCATGTGGTTGAGGCGCATTGTGCCGATGTGCCTCCCACGATCGTCGGGGAGGGTAACTCTCACCCTCCCTTGAGGGGTCTACCATCCTTACCCCTCGACCGCGAAGAGGCATCTAATGAAGGGCCGTCACCTGGCGGGGAGAAGACGCATTGTCAGTCGGCAGCTCCTGCTCCCCGGTACATAGGTGAGTGACAGCACCATGGGGTTTTAGTCCGTGCAAGTCGGACATAACCCATCCTCAGCTGCCCGGCTAGGGTGGGTATTCGTATGGATTTCCCCGTGTAAAAAAAAAGAAAAAAAGGGTTTAGGACCACTTTATGTTTTAATATAAAGCATTTCAAACCTAATCTATGGTTAAATTTTAATAAGACCTGGGTTTTGAGGACAGTGGATAATTATGGATTTATGCATAGGCATATAGTCAAACGTACTCTAAAAGTTAAATGAGACGGCTTAGATGACATCGTGTTCGGGCAAAGTGTCCGTGGCCATAGATTCAAATCCTAACAACTGAGTTGGAGCTTCCGAAGGAAAACATCGTAATGATACCAAAGCACGGTGGTAAGGCTTCCTCTAACCTCCACCCTCAAGTTAAAAATCTGTTAACAGGCATTAGTTATAGTATTCCTGGTGTCTATATGCGGTGGTGATCATTTAACATCAGGTGACCTACCTATTAGTTTGCCTCCTACAATATATATGTATGTATATTACTATTGCAAAGCTGTAGTGCTCACGTTTTAATTTTGTAGTCTTAATAGTTTGATCAACAACATTCATAGACACACGAAGCATTCCAATGACAGGCCTTAGAAATCCTATTGATTTTGGTTACAAAGTCATAAGCGTCAGTGATCACTTACCTGGTGAACTGCGTACCTGTATACCTGGTTATAAAACCGCGTAATATGGTAAATTTTTATATAAAGAATACCGCCATCCAGAAGCCTAAATATGTTTGTAAATAGGGTTCCAGTCCAGACAAAGCTACTAATTGATCTAAAATGGTTTTTCTATAACGTAATAGAGTAATTGGAACCATAAGTAAATTACTCCGTTGGCATATTCCAACGCGCCTTGTAATGTAATACACGTTTCTATGGTCATCGAAGTTTTTTATAAAGCACACGAGACAGCGATAAATTGTGAGTTTTTGTTTACTTATTTTCATATTAGTTTTACATTAATTAGTTACTAACTAATTACTAACTAGTATTCCTATCTCCAGTATTGTAAAAGACGTCTTGTTAATTTGAATGTTTTTAAACACTTCAACAATATTAACTTTTAATTAAAATCATAGTTTCGTATTATAAAGTCACGTTGACTTTAAAAGCGACTCTCGTATGCAATAAGCAAGATTTTTTTTTCGATCTGACTACGCTATTGACCCAGCAAGGTCTTAACAGCTTCACCGGACTACTAAGGCAAGCGCATAAGGCATTCAGCCGATTTTATTTGACAACTAGCTTAAGGGTGCAAAGCACACCTCGGCTTAGGCAATAAGGAAGGTTATATTCTTGTTAATCGTATAAGAATGACAGTACGTGTAAGATTGATTCATGTATTCTACTGAGTATTTTGGACAATTATTTTGTTTTGTTCAGTTGTGATTTTGGGACCTGATAAAGAACAAACGTGTTTTTTACTGTCTGTAGGCATTAGTGGTTTACCACAATCTTCTCTTATATTATATATTAGTAATAAACTACGCATAGTGAGGTGGCTCTTAAGTGCAATTCCTCAATCGCTCCTCCTGCTAATTTTGATAGATTTTATAATACAAGTGGTAACTAGCAAAGACCTAGAAAGTTCTATAACTTAGGTATGATAATAGTGTTTTCTTTCAAGGAAAGCTGAATTGCAGAATTCAATCCAAATCTAATTTTGATACCACACTACTTACCCGTGGTAAATATTTTTGTTTAGTACACAGGTTCTTAAATTGTTTTATTGTATAATTTTGATGGGGTTAAATATACATTACTCTTTTTATTAGTACTATTATTCACGTTATTCCTTGCAACGGTTTGAATTCTCAGAAAAATGGTTCAAAAAGTGCTGATTCATCTGATCGACGTATGAAATTTAAGTCCACTCTCGTATCCGGTGACTTATTCTTGTATATTATACACATTTTTGTATCTACAACAAATTTGGAATTTAGGTTGACACCGACTACAAATATATTATTAGTTAGTTAGTTATAGGCCTTTTCATCTCTAGCAGATGATTCAAGTAACATTGTGGCAGCACTTTCGTAGGTGGCTCACAAGACCGATCCGAGAACGGATCGTTCGGCCGCAAATTCGGCAAGTATGTACATCTGTGCCCCCAGGTGGACGGGGGTAGGAGGCCTGCCCGTGACGCCTCATGCGTTTTTCTTCCAGTTGCCGAAACTAGGTCTTGTCGTGCTATGATTGGCCTTCGTGAATTAGGCGACACCATCTAGCACGGTCCATGGCAAGCTCCTCCCATTTGCTGCTTGGGATCTTAAACGCAGCCATGTAAAATATACTATTAGGTAGGACATATAACAATCGATATATACAAAATCGACAGTGGAAGAATAGTTAAGAACACCTTTCTTCTTTGTTTCTTATCCTTAAGTATCTTAAAGAAGATTGTTTTTTTTTTTCATGATTTCTGATATACAATGATTGTAAAGTACAGTGTCAAGAAAAAGTTTCTACCATTTATTTTGTAGTTGAATGTCGACTACCAGGTTACCACTAGTATTTATTGTTTTTTTACATTAATAGATAACCGATATTGAGAAGAATTCTAACGTCGTAAATAAGTTAATAAATTATTGTAATACTGCATGTTCAAATAAATGGTTTAAGCACGTTTTTTTGTTTAGAGTTTAGGAAGTAATTTAGTTAATGTTCGCTTCTTAATGCTTTTTTGTTTCTTCAATATTTCTGCATACTGAATTCAGTATAATTATTATTTTATTTTATTATAAAATGTCCTTGTTGATCTCGAGTATAATTTAAATGGTTGTTATGGCTTTTCAGTTCTCTGGTATACGCTCCCGTAGTTCGGGGGTGTAACAGCGCTTTGTTTAAGAACCCGAGTCCTAATGTCTTGATGTTTTACATTTGTAACTATAACATACTTTGACTACGTTACTTTTTAAGAATTAATCTTTTAAATATTACATATAAATTGTATCTAAATGATTTTCCAATCCAATTGATTTTTTTTTGCTTTCAGGTGATTCGGTCGGGTTAACTATATTGATTTTATGATTTTCTAACAATGATTTTACTTTTATGTAAGTATCAATACACTGCAACATATTTTTATAAACGATAAAATTATAGTAGTGAATAGATTTACTGTGTTCCTTTTTTTTCTTAAAATATTAAATCTGCACAAAAAACTCTAATTAGACGAGATGGGCTAAGGGGCATGGTAATTTGACGACATGGCCTGTAATTCTCGTCTTATGCGTACCAAGTAGCTTGCAGGTAAGTATGAGAGCAACTGTTGATGGATCTCACAACTCTTGAAGGTGGTAGAGCCACGCTGAAGCTATGACTGGTTTCAGCTGGAATGGGTCGGTTTGCCCGAGGTACTACCTGACGCGATGCACAGAAAACCGATGTGATGTAACAGTGTTGGCATCGTTTCATTTCGTTCGATCATTGAGAGCATTGTAGGCCCACCTCGCTCCTCTTCCCTATTCCCCCTCCCCAACACAAGCTGGCAGCGCATTTGCGACTACCTTGGTGTTGCAAGTGTTTATGGACGATGGTGATCACTTAATATCAGGACATCCACGTGTTCGTCTTCCTGCTATTAAATAAAAAAAACTATTGGAATTTGATATGAATTGTATCACGTGCCATGACTTATTTGGAAATACACCCTTTAGTTTTTTTTTATATTCAAGTAGAAACTTGAGTAATGATACTTTCTGGTTTTAGAACACAAATGTGTATATTACACATATTATGTTTATAAATAAATCGCTTTTTTTTAATAATATTTTTGTAAGTATACAATAGGTAACTTTATATTCTGAGCTATTTAAAATCGTATATTATTTTTATATTCACTTGTGGAATAAAATAAATGGAAAGGGTTGCGGAGGCTTTTAATGACTGGTAAATAGAATTAGGAATGATAACCAAGGATCAGATATTAATTTAAACAGTTACTATCATAAGTGTCCAGCATTAGTTTTAGGTTTAAATTTATTGTAATTAGTTTAAGAGATTATTACATACAAGCGGTCACAGTGGACGTTGTACAGCCTTAATTGTGAAAAAAAATTATTATTCATAAACGTTCCCCATGAATCACTCTATCCACTGGTGAAAACCGCATAAAAATTCGTTTATTAGTTTTTGAGTTTATCACGAACATACTGACAGCAATACACGGTAGGGGCCTTCAGACAGACGTGCTGAGGAACATTGTTGTACACTATGTAATCAATTTTTTTGGTCCACATCGTATATACCTATTTATTAGGATAAATAATTTATTTACTTTAGGATCGTCAACATAACAATACATTAGTAAATATACAAAAAGTAGGATTATTGTAATATATTGTAAATGTAGTCATATTTAAAGACGAGCACGGCATGTTCCAACAATAAATGAAATGTTAAACTATTTTAAATATTTAACTTAATAGTACAAAAACAGGGAAATTGAAACAGAAAGATAAATAAAATAGTAAAATAAAGTGATATTCTAAAACCATATTTTATAAAAAAAGAGATTAGGAATCTAACAAAAAAAAAAACAGAAATTGAAAAAAAAATACTGAACCAATCATAACTGTATTTTTGTGAATAGATTTGATGTATAGATATAGACTGATATATATTAATGAATATTAACTTAAAATTATTTAAATTAAGTCAGTTAGTATAAGTTATAAGGCTGTTTTAAATTTATTTATAATAACTACAAATTTGTTTCAGACAAAATATTGACTTTCGGTCTGCTAGTAACAACGACAAGCTCACAGCAGCTCTGTAAAGAAGAATATGATGCTCTCACATGTACTTACAATATCTATTGTGCAAATGGCTATAGATTAAAAAATAATGTATTTGAATATCATAGACGATATCCAGTTTATGATCAAGTTATGATGGTTTCGTCGTGCGAAGAGAGTATTAATATACAGGGAAATAATGTTCAACCAATTAACTTAATTTACAAAGAAATAGCGTCGAATAATGGAAATACGATACCGGCATGTTATGATTACGAGTGTGAGATGATTATTTCTTTTAATATAAGCTGTAATGAATATCACCATACACCAAAGATAAATAGAATGGAGCAATTAAAATTGTTGAATATTTCCCAAAATTATATCACAGAAGCATATTTGTCTAATCGATATGACTTACCTTCTTTAGTTGAAATAGACTATTCACATAATATGATAAAAGAGTTAGTTGTAAATTCTGAAGAACATTTGTTCAGTAATTTGAAGATAATTAATTTGTCACATAATTATTTTGTAAAGATACAAGATGCTATATTTGATCCATTTGAAGATCTGCAATTTTTGGATTTATCTCACAATTTTATAAATTCGGTAACGCAGTTTACTTTTGAAGGCATGAAAAATTTGTTATATTTGAACATCTCTCACAACAGAATATCAGATATTAACCTTTCGCTATTTAGATTCAATAATCTTAAAATACTTAAGCTAGGTCATAATAGATTAACAAATATAAAGAAGGTAGATTTTGAAAAATTAATAAATCTAGAAACTCTTGATTTAAGCTCCAACTCAATAAATGTTATTGAAAAAGATGTTTTCCAAAATATGCAACGTCTAGTCCATTTGGATTTAAGTGACAACATATTAGAAATTGTAGATAAAGAAATTTTTGCAAATGTGAGTGATTTGATTTTAATTAACTTCTCAAACAATCATTTTAAGCACTTACCTGTGGGTATGTTTAGGGGTAAAAGTATTTCAAGTTTTAATGTTAATGGAAACCATTTAGAGGGATCTCTGATAAAAGGATTATTCGATGGTTTGTATTTAGTTACCCAATTGGATTTAAGTTTTCAGTACTTATCTGCTATTGAAGATTTTGCCTTCTTTGGACTTGAACATCTTAAAGAGCTCTTTTTAAATAACAATAATTTAAATCTTTTATCAAAACAATGTTTTAGAATTCTTCATAATTTACAAGAATTGGATTTATCCAATAACAAAATCACTAACATAGAGTTCGATAAAGATGATTTGTATAGTCTACAATCACTCTCTTTAAGGAATAATTATTTAATACAAATAAATAATCAACATTTACAAGGTTTAAATTTATTACAATTTTTAGACCTGTCTAATAACAATATTTCGAAACTGGAATCTAATGCTTTTATATCACTTAAGGAACTAATAAATTTTGAAATATCAAACAATCCGCTAAGTGGTACCTTACAGGAAAATACATTTGAAGGTCTAAATTCATTACCAAACTTAGATATATCTTCTAGTCTACTAAATATTGTACAAAATAAATCATTAAGCGGAATGACTCAACTAAAAACTCTTAACATCTCCCACAGTAAGGTTAACGAGCTGTGTTATAATGCATTTATACATACGGGATCTATTGAAGTCCTTGATATTTCCTACAATGAACTCGATATTTTTCTCTTAAATACAACTGAACTTAGCAGATTGGAAACATTACTTCTTAATAATAACTTGCTAACGGTTATTTCATCGGAAACACTAATTGGATTATCAAGATTATTAAAAATTACAATATCTAGTAATCTTATAAGTACAATTGACAATGGAGCGTTCAACGATCAAAAAGATCTTCGTTTTATAGATTTATCTTTCAATACTCAATTAATATTCAATGTAACAATACTAAAAAGTATGAGAACACTGAATGAACTTAATTTATCAGGTATTAAAAATAGTCTGACATTTAAAAATGCCATCGATTTTCCAGTTTCTAATATACAAATAAGACATTTAGAAGTAACTGATATAAAATTATTAAGATTGAATGAGTTACGAAATTTAGATTGTTTAATATTAAGTAATAATAATATAACTAAATTAGAAGTTGGCGCATTTGCTAACCTGACAAAGATCCGTAGTATTGATTTAAGTTTCAATAAAGTATCGTCTATACAGCCTGGGGTTTTTAGAGATAATACACTATTACACAGTCTTAATTTTTCGCATAATTTTTTAACTGCTCTGTCTTATGGAATATTTCGTGGCCTCATTTATTTGGACACATTAGATATATCATATAATAAAGTTAGTGACTTACAAAGTGAAAGATTTTATGAAGTAAGCAGTTTAAGCGTTATTATAGCTGACAATAATATGATTAACTCTATTAGTACTGCAGCTTTTGAAGGTACTCGTCTGAGGACTTTGAGTATAGGCGGAAATCCAATACCGTGTGAAATGTTAGTGAATCTGAAAAAGTATACTATACCTTTTCGGATTACAGCTATGAAACTAGATGAAAGTAATGATGAGAATGTAGATGGTGTCACTTGCAATATGAATGGTTATACTCGCGGTCCTCAGACTGAATCATTAAAACCATTGATAGAAACTGACAAAATTCTTGAAGAAATAAAAGACATTTTACTTAGCAATGTAAATAAGGATAATGAGAAAACAGCTACTTTAAATACAATAATGACAAATAATGGTACACAGACTTTAATTGATGTTGCTCGTAATATAGAAAAAGCTACTGTTGATATCAATAATAAATCATCATCATTAACTAATATTACTTCTGGTATTTTAAAAGAACATAATAATACTAATGTATTATTAGAGAAAATTTTAAAATTTTTGTCAATAAACGTGAGAAGATTTACAGTGGCTCCTATTAATGCTGGAAACTTAACGAATGATAATTTAACACTGTCTATTAACAAGATAAAGGCAGAAATTGAAGACACGATGAGTTTTGAAAAACAAGATTTAATAGATGAAATACAAAAGAAGATTGATTTGATCAATTCTCGTATTGATTCAATTACGAATGAAATGCCTAAACACGAAAAATTCGTAGCCAGTGAGACATCCAAAGAATCTAAATCTTTATTCACCGAAACTTGTGTCGCTCTGATGCTTATGATAATGGTTTGTTTTATTTTGTATAAATTTTATAAATCAAGAATGTATTTTAGAAATCGCTTATCGATAAGTACTCGTGAACTTCCCGGTGCCATGGAGCATTCTACTTTGTAAATTTTCTTTTATAATATGCAGTTGTTCTATGTACCTTTCTTTACCAGTGTTTTTAGATTATATAGTTTTATAATCTTAGCCCATTTCTCACTGCTTACCTAATAGAAAACATACCTAATTTTTAAGATCAAAAGTTTTAGGTGCTATAAGCGTGTGTTAGGATAGCAATGGTATTATGTTTTCGAGGACTATTTCTTCCTAATACTTCTATGCTTATAATCTAATTCACGTCTTTTATTCTCGGATACACTAACTTTCTTCTGAATAAGTTGCATACATTTATAACCTTTTTCAGAGAAACTAAGAAGGTTTCTTCTTATCGTACCTTTGTATGTAATTTCTAGATATATCTAATACTTTTAAAAAACCATCCACATTGCAAACACGTTCAAACGTTCGTCGCTTTAATTGTATCACTATTTAAGACGTTTAAGTAATTATTTCTGTAATATTTTTCAGTGAATACATTCTGTAATTAATATTATTAATAATAAAATGTTCTCTTCTACCAATGTTTTTAATTTCATCATTCATTAGTAAATCCTCAGGAAAATAATGAAACTAAAATAAATTAAAAAAAACAATGATATTACAAATTTAAAAAACAACAAATAACTCTACTTCTTCAATTCATTTACTGGTAATAGAAATATATGGTTCTAGCAGGATAATCGTAATTTCTTGCAATTATTATTTCTTGATTTCCAACAATGTTATTTTTTTTATGTCATTAAAGGAGGCAAAGGAACATACGGGTCACCTGTTGTTAAGCGATCACCGCCGTCCATAAACACTAGCAACCCCAGAGGAGTCGCAACTGCGTTGCCAGCCTGTGTTTGGGGGAATGGAGAGAACGTGGGAGGGGAAGGAAGAGGAGAGGGGAGGGAAGGGGAGATGGGTCTCCGGCGCTCTCACTGACCGAACGAAACGCAACAATGTAAACACTGTTACTTCACGTCGGTTTTCTGTGAGAGGGTGGTGCTACCCCGGACGAGCCGACCCATTCAGGCTGAAACCAATAATAGCTTCAGCGTGGCTCTACCACTACTATGTATTATATTTTTCTAAATGAACTATGTATATTAGACATGTAAAATAACTGTTCTAACGAAATTACAAATTCAACCATCTTAGTACAACTGTGCCAGAGATATCATTATTAGACGTCAGTGGTACTAAAATCTCTTAGAGCAGTGTTTCCCAACGTGCGGTCCACGCCCCTCAGGGGGCAATTAAAAAAATGGACTCAACACGGCTGTAACGGTTTTTCTTTGGGTTATTTAAATGCCATGCTAGATATCGGTGAAAGATTTAACAAAAAAGGCAAATTATAAAAAAAAATTAAATTATTAAAAATGCTGTAAATAATTATTAGGTATAATTTCGTTTGACGTTACCAAAATGTCAACTGGATATTCAGAGTTGTCAAGTCAAGTAAGTTTTTCATTATATATTTTGAAATTATATTTTCGATGTTTTTAAAACAATTTTATAGTGATTTCTTCCTAAAACTTATCATTTATATCTGTTAAGGGAACAAAATAATTTTAAAGGTGAAAAGTTATGTATGGGGCTTATAAAGATATTAGAAATGTTAAGGTGGGCATGGCGTAAAAAGTTTGGGAAACACTGGCTTAGATGGATCTATGATACGGTGGCTGTAATAGGATTAATAAAATGGGTTTGAATTATTTGAAATTATACATTAATGACCAGTTTATGAATTCTTGCAACATTAAATAAATACATCACATACTTATAACCAACCTTATGACAATTCAGGCTCATTGTAATAATTCTGAATACGCTACTACATATTATTTTTTTAAATCTCAAGCTAACTGGATCTTTGGTGGCAACAACATTCCCTGAAACTGGGCCCTCAATGACCGTTTAGATTTTAAGGCAGATAAGATGAGATCCATGAAGATAACGATCACTGTGATGGTGGAAAGCAGCCGTAGAAGATATATTGAACAGTAGAGCCACGTTGAAACTCTTACTGATTTCAGGAAGAAGGGGTCCGCTCGCTCGTGGTAGTACCACCCGATGTATGTCTCTCTGTGGTCGCTACTGTTTTTGGATTGTACTATGCTTACCATCAGGCACAGTACAGTCACTTTGCCGTGCTACAATAAGAAAAAAAAATCCACAGAAAACCGACGCGAAGTAATAGTGTTTGCATTGTCATACTTTCCTCTCCCTCTTTTCACCTATTCCCGCCAAACACAAGCCGGCAACGCACTTGTGACTTCCCTGGTGTTGCTAGTGTCTACGGACAGCGGTGATCACTTAACAACAGGTGATCCGCTTGTACATTTGCCTGATATGATATACTAGCCTCTGTCCGTGACTTCGTTTGCGTGGTATAGACACTTTGCGCAAACGGTCAACACGCAGCGGAAGCTCTCAAGATGAAATAACCCCCGATTTTTAAACATTCTTTATTGGTGCTCCACTCCTATTGGTCTTAGCGTGATTATATATGGTATATAACCATTCTCGGTAAATAAGCTATATAACATTGAAAGAATTTTAAAATCGCACCAGTAGTTCCTAAGATTACCCCCTACAACGTCACAACGTCACAAATTTTACCTCTTTATAATATTAGTATAGGATAGTATAGATGAAAAGAAAGTATGTATAACACAATACATTATATAGACCGTTAATCCGGTGTAGCTGGTAAGACCTTGCTAGGTCAATAGCGTAGTCATTTTGAAAAAGAAGTGTTCTGCAAAACATGAATAGGTTTTAAAATGAAACTCTATACTTATCGTACCAACAACTTAAAAGAGCATTAGAGTGACAAATACAGCACGGACTGAAAAAATCTATATAAAATAGATTGAATGATAATTTCGAATTCACCTATTTTTTCTTCCAAAACAGAACCACTTGCTATTTTTGTTGTTCAATAATAATAATAAGACGATATATAATTTAATATTTTATTTATTACACGCGTCAAATTTCTTTACAGAGTGTCTGAAAACTACGGTATAATTGGGCAATTTTAGTACTTTTCGAAGCCTCTTAGTTGTTGTACTAATTAAATCATAGATAAAAAATATATAGAAAGATTAGGGTAATTGATATAGGTTGTATGCTAAAAAAGATGTTTATATCTATTGTGCAGTTTGACGAATTAATAGAGGCGTAAATAACTAGTTACTTTTGAATCATTATAAAACTAAATGACAGTCTGCTTGTACGTATATAATTAGTCGCAAAACTTTTGAGACTCAATCGGAGCTTTTAGTAAAGGAAAATATGATTAAACCCTAGTACAATGGTAGGATTTCTTTAAATCCGCCTGACTAACTAACACCCTCTAGTTAAACATGTGTAGTAAAATACATATAGGTGTGCTCTGACAAATTCACTTGAGATTCGTTTTGTTTAAGGTTAGCGTGTTTACCATCTCAGATCACATCCTCAGTTAACACCAGTCGAGATTTTTTTTATACTAGGAGGCAAACGAATATAAGGGTCACCTGTTGTTAAGTGATTATCGACGTCCATAGACACTAGCAATACCAGGGGAGTTGCAAGTGCGTTGCCAGCCTGTATTTGAGGGGAAGGACGGAGGAGAGGTGAGAGGAAAAGAGGAAGGTGGGCCTCCAGTGCTCTCACTGACCGAACGAAACGCAACAATGCAAGCACTGTTACTTGTTACACGGTGTTTCTGTGGGTCGGGTGCTACTACAGATTGTGGTGAAACGCTAAAACGTATACGGTGTTATTTCCAAAAAGTTAAATATGTATTAAAACTTGCTTTAAAAAAGTTTCGTACTAAATGCACCGCGCTCGCCCGAGGCAAGTTCACGTTATCCTTTTCTCGCAAGTCTAACCTAACCTAACGTAACCAAGGCGAGACAAAAGAGCAAGATCGTGAACATAAAGCGAGCGCGGTGCATTTAAAACCTAACCTATTTAAAGCATGTTCTGAGTACGTATTTAACTTTTTTGTAATAATAATAATAACAAAAAAGTTATCGTAAAATGTAACATAACATCATTTGGAAAAATGCTTTACATATGCGTACGATTCCTAACATATCTATAGACGATACTTTTTGTAATTTAAATAAAATACTTCGGATATGTTTCAGAAGCTATATTCTTTTATTGCCGTGTTATATATCAAATTTTTTCTCACATACTAATTGCTATGGTAACCTTATGTGCCAGCTCGCGGTAAATACAAAACGATTATACAAAATGCCTACTAGTGTGATTGGTCAAACAGATTATAGATCTCAGATAGACCAATATTCTTTTATACATATTTTATATATATAAAGAAGAGAATAAGAACAGATCGTTTGGTAATACTAGAAATTATGTTTAATTGATACTTATATATCATTACGTATTGATAAGTATTCATAATAGTTGTTGATAATATGATCAATAAACATCACTTAACGAACTAACACGCAGGGGACGCTCTAAAAAG
>JACEII010000078.1:463007-517345 GCA_014332785.1 Antheraea mylitta | reverse complement strand
GCAGGTGCTGACCAGGTACGAGCGCTTCGGTTGGTACCTGCACCGGATTGCACGCAGGTAGCTGACACACTCTTTCCGAGTGTGCTGCGTGGGAGGAGCGGCACCACACTCCGGCTGCGGCGGTAGGTGGTGATCTCTCACTGCCGAGCGTCGTAAAGGCTATGCTCGGCAGCGAGGATGTATGGTAGCCTCCTTCTGCGAGGAGGTCGTCTCGCAGAAGGAGGTGGCGGAGAGGGTCCGTGAGCAAAACCTTCACAGTGGCCGTCTCCGCCAACAAAGGACAGACAGAAGGAGGCGGCAGTTTGACCGCCACCTCCCACGATAACCAGACTAGGGAAGAGGGGTCAGGGGGCTCCAGCTTCCCATTGCACGGGTCCGGCGGACGGAGGAGGCGGCCTGTGTGTACACGGCTGTCTCCTAACAAGATGGGGTCCGGCGGCGGCGCTTTTGCTGTTGAGCCAACCGCTGGGGCGGCACGATGAAGTCTATAGAGATCTTGTGCCGCCCCAACCATAGCGGAAGACGTACACCATGGGGTTTTAGTCCGTGCGGGTCGGACATACCTCACCCTCTCCCCGGGAGGGTGGTGTATCTATTAGGGATTTCCCCACGTAAAAAAAAGAGAGTCGACTATGACTATGACGTAGGTACGTTACCGCATTGGCGTAGGTATTCACATTTCGGCCCGTCTTGAGATAAATCACACAGCCCGATCGTACTTTTATTTCGTTTTTCTTGAAGTACTTTCTGTCCTACGTTTGATGTATGGACGATTCTGCTTCTAAATGTTCTAGAATAATATCAAAATATGCACTTCTCAAAAAATTAAGCAGTGAAATGTAAAAAAAAACTTTTTTATTCCTTTGTTTTTTCGTTGCATCATAGTTTGTTTTGATTGTGTTTTAGTAACATTATATATTGTATGTAATAAATATTCTATAATAATTTTTTACAATACTTCGTTTGCTATTTGAATCGTCAACTTAGAGTATAAAAATATTAAAATGTCACCTTGTGGTTGACAATACCTAAACGTATAACGTTAGTCCTAACCTGGTAACCCTATAGAGGTCTTTAACCGAGATGTAAAATGGGATGATGCAATATAAATATACTACGTCGTATTAAATACTAGAATAACACGCAATAGAGCAAAAATCACATGCAGCGTAATACTAAAGAAAGAGAACGATTGCTCGAACATAATAGAAAGAGATAGGTAGCTGTAGTGCTGTTTACACTACGCGTAGTGTTATCTTAGGTATTTTAAAATATTGTGTAACTACCTATGAATTGTAATATTGGGTATATTACAGTTAATAGTTGCACAATATTTTATGTTGTGCAATTTAATAAGAACAAAATTGAAGAGTCTGTTATTTCTTCGGTATAATTTCCGAAACTGTGTGACGGATGTAGGTGAGCCTTTCAATAACAGATAAAAGGATCTTCTGATGATATTATTACGCTTTTCAAAGAAGTTAAAACTGTAATTACTATATCAATTATTAAAAGTTATTTAAAACTAGCTGTGCCCTCGGTCTCGTCCGCCTGGAACCTTATGTAAAAACGGCGACTAACAAATACAAGTTATTATATTAATTCTAGTTATTTAACTACTTTTCTATAATTCTTAAGTCGCGTTGTCCTTAAAGTTATAAGAACTTTTGATAGAGTGAACCGATTTTATTGAAACTATGATTAAATATTACTCTAGTATATGGTTTATGATTTTCTTGGTAAGGTTTTATAGTGAACGAATTAGTTTAGAATTTATGCGTGCTCAAACAAACAGACAGCCTGACAGACATTAAAAAAAAAGATTGAAATGTATTCTATTAATTATTTTTAATTATTTTCGCAAAAATCTAAAACGTATAGACAAGTTACATTTACATTCTTATTATATCTATAGATAGAAGTTCGGTATAAAATTATTCGGCGTTATTACAAAAAGTTAAATATTTGGTTTTTTTTTATAATAATAATAATCTTTATTAGGCATTTTGTTACATCTCTATATAATAAAGGGAACCCTGCCTCCTACGTTAGTGTATACTGTGTTGTAGTAGGAGACAGTTAAAAAAGTTAAAAAAGGTTTCGTACGAAATGCGCCGCGCTCGCCTGAGGCAAGATCGCGTTATCTTTTATTCGCAAGTGTAACCTAACCTAACCAAAGCGAGACAACAGAGCAAAACGGGGAACATTCACCGAGAGATCTTTTTAAAGCAAGCGTTCAAAACGTGTTTAACTTTTTTGTAATAACACCTTGGGTTTAAGCAGTAATAATGAAATTATAATGAAAACTTTTTACTATGTTATACGGTTTGGGGAGTTTTTCGCGGGATTTTAGCCAGTCATGTAGTGGATTTTATATTTTATTCATAATATTGTGTTACTTGACTCTATATTGTGTAAAGTTGGTGGTGTTTTATGTAATATAGTTAGTTTATTGTGCATAAGTGAAGTGAATGAAAAATAATACCACGAACCATGAATTCTGAGATGCCACAAAATTCCCAGGAAAGTTGTAACAGGAGAACCACCACCTTGTTATAACTGCACGACACTTTACTGGAATGTCGATCTCCTGACTTATCCTGATATCCTGAAAACACATGGACGTATCAGAGCTTTTTTTTAATGATTATTTGAAGATTAAGAGAATAAAAAATGTCTGAAATATTATATAGGAGTATTTGGCGCTTAAGCCTTTACATTAACTTGGACTTAGAATAAAAACAGACTAAAGAATACATAAGAACTATCCGTATTGACAACTTCAGAATTGGCAAAAGAAACGACTTGAAAATTAAGATAAAGAAGATGGTTAAAAAATTTACGAAATATTATATAGAAGATTTGGCACTTAAGCCTTTATATTAACTTGAATATAGAATAAAATTCACTACAGAATATACAAGAACCACATATATTGACAGCTTCAGAACTGGCAGTATGGAGTAATTCCTTCGACTGTTCTATTGGACGAATATTATTACTACTACTACTTTTTTTTTTAACTTTATTTTTGGCAATCAATCTTTCAGATTATTACTGCCATTGTCGAGTAATCAATAATATTACAAGCGTCGTACGATCATTACAATATCAAGCGTCGTATCAATCAATATTCTAACAAGATGGTGGATCTCTTGTTAGAACCCTCCAGGGAGTTTTTGTGGCACCTCAGAATTTCATGCTACGTGGTATTATTTTCTATTCACTTCACTTATGCACAATAAACTAACCATATTACATAAAACACTACCAACTTTACACAATATAGAGTCAAGAAACACAAGATTATGAATAAAATATAAAATCCACTACATGACAGACTGAAATCCCGCCAAAAACTCAACTACTATTTATATGGTTTGGCGTTTAACTACAGTATAACCTGATATTAAATTACAGTTTTAGGAAAACCCTACCATTATGTTATGGTTTCATTACGATGTATTATTCCTCCGAAAGCTCCAACTCATTTCCAAGGATTCAAATCTACATTTTTTTTTGTCATAGGAGGCAAACAAATAGGCTGGTCACCCGATTTTAAGTGATCATTGCTGGGAATAGATTAGTATCTAGTGCAACACTAGGGTGTTCGTAAGTGCGTTGCCAGCCTGTGTATGGGGGGAATGGGGAGGAGGAAGGAGAAGGAAGGGGGATGGGTTTTCGGCGCTCACTGACCGAATGAAACGCAACAATGCAAGCCCCTATTACTTCACGTCGGTTTTCTGTGTGTCAGGTGGTACTACCCCGAGCGAGCCGACCCATTCATGCTGAAACGAGTAATAGATTTAGCGTGGCTCTACTATCTATAGCACCTATTAAATATATTATATTAAATAAATATATTGTCTCGTGCCTATGTCGATTTCTTCAAATCTAGGTAATAGATAACTTTTCTAATATTGTAGATTGTTTCAAACTTCTGTCGAAATTATCTGTTAATGTCCCGACCAAACATCTACGTACGAACCCCCCCTTTTTCACTGCCCACTGTTTCCACTAATTACCGGCAGAATTCATATTTATGGGGAGCTAGTCATACCTTCAATACTATGAGCGAGATAAGTAATTTTGACCTATGTAATACTACTGTAGGGGCTGATGGGACCGTATAAATATACTCCACCAGGGTATTCGGTGTAAATAAAGGAGAGCATGTGAGAGGTTAATGGCCTTGATTATAAATAAATAAAAACAACAAGAACCCCAAATAATAAGCGTGGACTGACCTGCAACTCAGCACCTCGCACGGATCAGTAGCGTCACAGGCAAGATGAGCGGTGTCTGGATATTCTTCTAGCTATGAACAAAGCGGTGCGGTGCGTCAAATTTTTAAAAACGTTCCATTTTTCTTGAATTCAAATTTATCTTCTTATGCGGTATTGTTGTCAGCCAGGAAGGTCGCTTATAGCGTCTCCATACTCCGTACTCGACCAATGATGTACAAACCAGAAACACAACCCATTATTTAGGGTGCAGCTATTAAATTTATTTATAAGAGGCCAACCATCTACTATAGATACGGCGACAACTTTTTTAACAAGGATGGACCAATGAGGTACAAGCCAGAAACACAACCCATTATTTAGGGTGCAGCTATTGAATTTATTTATAAGAGGCCAACCATCTACTATAGATAAGGCGACAACGTTTTTAACAAGGATGTTCTTTAATGATGGCGATTGCAAATAATAATAGACTTAATATTTTTGAATTTCTTATTTATTATAATGTTTACTTAATACCGTATGATGCAAGTGATTGTACTCGGTTTTATATCGGCGAAGACTTATAAATGGCTTGATGTTTTCTATTCTATTAACTATGTAATTAGTTTTCCTAATAAATAAATAGTAACTAGATTTTCTTGTGGATTCGTCTACGTGGAACAGTCACTTTAGGCTAACGCAAACATGCAGCGAAAGTTCTCAATAGGAAAAACAGTTTTCTAACATTTTTCATTGGTACTTCGCTCTATTAGGCTTAGCGTGACGCTCCCATTGGGCCTAGCGTGATGATATAAAGCCTTTCTCGATAAATGAGCTATCTAACACTGATATAATTTTCCAAATTGGACCAGTAGTTCCCGAGTTTAGCGCGTTCAACCAAACAAATAAACCCTCCAGCTTTATAATATTAGTTTAGATTGAATATCCTATAACTTTGCTCTTTGCACTTTCTTTTGTAAATGAGACGTTTATTTAATACTTTCAAAAATAAAAGAAAATAGTAAAAAAAGGTTCGTAGGACTGATACAACTGACATAAGTCAAGTTTTTTTGTGCAAATGACCATGCTTGTCATTATGATAGCTTAAAATCTGGAAATGTTATAAAAATAAAAGAGTAATTTCAAATACATGCTTTTTATATGAGAAAAATTCAAAATCAAAAAGGTGCTTAGGATTAAAATCAAGGGCTCAAATATTGAGTGGATTTTTTTCTCAGCATCCAGAACGACATTTCAGGGTTATCATCATCATCATTACTCTTATCCCACCTAAGTAGGGTCGGCTCAACATGTTTTCTTTTTCCATTTTCTCCTGTCAAATGTCGTCTCAGTATCTCAGTACCTTTTACTCACATATAATTTTTTTTTTATACTACGTCGGTAGCAAACAAGCATGCGGGCCGCCTGGAGTAAAGCAGTCACCGTAGCCTATGGACGCTTGTAAGATCAGAAGTGTCACGTGCGCGTTGCTGACCCCTAAATAACCTATTAATTTTCCCCTTGAAGTACTCCATACTGTACCTCCGTACCCAGGAAACACTTCAGCAGGAAGCTCATTCCACAGTCGGGTCGTTCGTGGAAGGAAACCTCTCTGGAACCGGACCGTCCGAGACCAGAAATTTGTGTTCGAGCTTGTACCCGGGATAGAGTAAGTATGATGTATCAATCGGGCAATCGGGCATCAATTTTTCACACAGTCCATCCACACCTTTTTCGGTCTTCCTCTACTCGTATATCCATCCACCACTATACTCAACACTTTTCTAGTTATATGGTTTTGGGGTGTAAGGGGTGTCAAATAACATCATAAGACTTGAGACACCCAAGCCAACCTCACTTGCACGTGGTGCACCCTGCTAAATAACGAACGAGGCAATGGCGAAAGCGGGGTGGTAGGGTTTTACAGCCTGACTGGGTCGCAACCACTATGTATATGGCGAAAAAGCCCGTCATAGTGACTCGCTTCTGCGCGTCGCGTTTCGGGATCAGCCTGTGCATATCCAGTACCGGGTGACTTTTGTCATTATGGCCGGCATGACAGCGGCGACCGGCGATGGATAATCTATCTCTCGGTGGTTGCCGATGCTTTTGGATTGTACTATGCTTAACATCAGGCATAGTGCAGTGACTATGTCGTGCTTCAATAAAAATAAAAAAAAATGGTTTTCATCTCTCCTTATGACATGCCCATATCATGCTAATCTGTTACTCCTCAGCTACTCTGTCACTGGTGCTATTTTCAAACTTCCTCTGATAGTATCAGTATCAGAGTATCAGAGTACACTGAGTACAGTGAAAAAAAAATCGTTTCAAATAAAACATCCTAATATAGTTACATATCAAATATTAGTATATTTTGATATACTAACTGTAAGAAATAATTAAGTACATGAAAGTTGCCCCTATTAAGGCTTCAAATTGGTGATACCTTTATAATAAAGTTTTAGGGTACTATAAGATTGTGTATACTTACATTGGTACAATGGTACATGTGTTGTTATGTGTTAATATGTGAAGAATAAACTTTGTACGTTTTAAGCACATTTTTTTTTTTTTTATAATATCAAAGGAGGCAAACGAACTGGTGGGTCACGTGATGTTAAGTGATCACCACCGTCCATAGACACTAGCGACATCAGGGACGTCGCAAGTGCGTTGCCAGCCTGTATATGGGAGAATGGGGAGGGGAAGGAAAGGGAAAGCAGGATAGAGGAAGAGACGTGGGCCTTCGGCTCTCTCACTGACCGAACGAAACACAACAATGCAAGCACTGTTATTTCACGTCGATTATCTGTGAGAGGGGTGGTACTACCCCGGAGGAGTCGACCCATTCATGCTGGAACCAAAAATAGCTTCAGCGGGGCTCTACCACCTACAAAATGCATGTAAGGATGTGATTGTTTGACATAATTAAAGAATCCTTTTTATGAATACAGATCAAAATAACATTTAAAAATATATTGTTTAAATATCTTAGAAATTATTACAGTTCTAAAACTATATGCAAAAAAAAAGTTAATCGTGTGAATATTTTATATGTACTTTTAAATAGGCAGGGGAGACGGTTATGAATTTCTGTTTCCTCTGTTTCTCTGACGATTTTTTTCATTCGTTTTTGTTTTGGAACTATTGACGCACTTTAGTACTATCATTAAAAAAAAAAAAGTCGGTCACCGGACGAGCACTTATTTATAGAATTCGTCAATATTTCAATGAAATATATTATTATTAGCATTTTCCGGCATCCAATCTATTCCTTAGTTTTTAAGTAACCATATTTGGATACAAAAACCTATTGTGTGTAATAAATACACAAATACTAACAGCCCACTGCACTTTCTCTGCTTTTTTATTTTTTTAAATGACGATAATAAATATTATCTATACTAATATTATAAAGAGGTAAAATTTGTGAGTTTGTGATGTGACGTTGCAGGGGGTAATCTCAGGAACTACTGATCCGATTTGAATAATTCTTTCAGTATTATATAGCTCATTCATCGAGAATGGTTATAGGCTATATATCATCACGCTAAGATCAATAGGAGCGGACCACAGGTGAAAAATATTTCAAAATCGGGATGTTTTTTCCTTTTGAGAACTGCTGCGTGTTATTGTATCTATTCCACGCGAACGAAGTCGTGGGCAGAAACTAGTCTACACATAAATTTAATAGTTATATAGCGCAAGCTGATTTAGTTGCCAGGTGGCAGGCTATTTTTTTTAATTTTCCTGACATGTATAAATTTTGCCCATTTTAAATTGTTATTCTGTTTTTTTTTTTTATATCATTAGTGGCAAACGCACATTTGGGCCACCTGATGGTAAATGATTACCACCAACCGCTTGCGCATAAATAGTGTTACGTGAAGATAATGTATGGTTTTTTTTTTTCGAAATGTCTACGCTATTGACCCAGCAAGGTCTTAACAGCTTCACCGGACTACTAATAATGTATGGTGTATCTATCCTCTTGTATAGGTTATTTTGTTGTTTCTATACAAGGTTTCACGCGGACGAAGTCGTGGAGCCGGCTAGTATTATTTAAACATTTTCTCAGCCGATTTTATTCATTCGGGATGTAAGGGGTGTCAAATAACATCATAAGACTTGAGACACCCAAACCAACCTCACCTGCTCGTGGTGCACCCTGCTGAATAACGAACGAGGCAATGGCGAAAGCGGGGTGGTAGGGTTTTACAGCCTAACTGGGTCGCAACCACCATGTATATGGCGAAAAAGCCCGTAATAGTGATTCGCTTCTGCGGGTCGCGTTTCGGGATCAGCCTGTGCATATCCAGCTTTTTGCAGGCCGGCATGATAGTGGCGATCGGCGATGGATAGTGTGTCAATCGGTGGTCGCTATTATTTTTAGATTGCACTGTGCTTACCATCAGGCATAGTGCAGTCATTTTGCCGTGCTACAATAAAAAAAAATCTTATTTTTGTGTTGTATAGCTATTGACGAGCTTTAATGTTATCAATAATAAAAAAAACGGAAAAGTTTGACAACTGAACGAACACTCGTATAAATAAAAACGCAAACTAAGTCCTAGGTGTTAGTATACAATATTTTAGATGACGTACACTACTGACCCTGACCTTGTGATGGTTAGAATATTGTGTGGTAATTTATAGCAACAATGAAACGAGAGATACTGAAAAACTTTGTTTTCAAACGTCGGACAGTATAATTCATTCACTGAATTATTTTCGTTATCATATAACTGAGTTCGTTATGACATCATTTTAACATATTAGGGATGTTGTAATAGCTAATATAGCATAATTATTTTAAACTAACATGTTTTCGTTATTAATTTGTTATAACGTTTACTCTATAGTTTGTAAAATATCTGTTTTATAGGTGGTAGAGCCACGCTGAAGCTATTACTTGTTTCAGCATGAATGGATCGGTTCTTCCGGGGTACTACCACCCGACCTACAGAAAACCGACGTGATGTAGCAGTGCTTGTATTGTTGCGTTTCGTTCGGTCAGTGAGAGCGCCGGAGACCCCCCACCCGTCCCTTTCGTGCAAACACAGGTTGGCAACGCACTTGTGTTCTTTTGTTAGAGGATTTTCTTATTACCCAAGAAGAACCTACTTGAGGAAACAGTGAATTTTCTTTTTCATTAATAATTGTTATTGTAAAATTTTACCATAATCGGTTGAGTAGTAAACACGTTCCGTACCAGACCATTTTTGCCTGACGTGTCCTTCAAGCCATTATTTGATATTTTAATATATATATATATATAGGGGAGAGTAGGGTAATTGAGAACGGCGGGTATTTGGGAACAGTTAGATAAATAGTACATCTCCCAGTGCTACACTGTCGCGAGACTGTCGCGTGCAGAGCCATTCATTGCGTATGCGAAAGTGGAATTGAAAGGACGCACTAGTTTTATCACGGTAAGTCGAACAATTATTTTTGTATTTTTGATATAATTTTTGTCATCAGTTATAACATATGTAAGTATCATATTTTTGAGTTCAAAAGTATTGTATTTTTGCTCGTATCATACACACAGTATCTGTTTTCAAATGCAACATAGATTGAAGGTAATAAAAAATGCTTTTGAGAGTGGCGGCAATTTTTATGTATATTGACTGATTCGGGTAGTTGGGAACGGCATTAGGTGATTAATTTGGAATGTTCCCAATTACCCCTTACCCTCCTAATTACCCATAGTACTGCTGGTTGATTGTATAAAAATATTTAATTTTTACAAATATTTCAGATGCCTCGTAATTACGTAAGAAAGATCGATTTAACGTCTTTCTTAATTACCTCAGACCATTTCCATTGCCCCCACGGGATGATCTCAATTACCCTGTAGAGTATCAGGTAAACAAGAACGGCAATGTTTTTTGTTTTAGTTTATATTTTTATTAAAACGTAAATTTAAAATAACGTTTTATGACTGTTAAGTATCTGGATAACTAAAGTTCATGTAGCAATAAAATTTGTTTTAGTGTATAACTTTTTTCTATTATTTTTTAGCGTTTGAAGTTAATTGTTCCCAGTTCCCCTACTCTCCCCTACATATATATATGTGTAAATGAAGATCATTTAAACCTTTACTTGAATTACTTACTATTTTATTTATTGAAATATTTATGTTCTTTTTTTATTTTAAAAGTCTATATTATCTATGGTACAGACTATCGGAGTTTACTATGGAACAAGGGGTCCGAAAAATTGCATATTGTAAATCGTTACGTTGAACTTGATAATATATAATTAATAAGGAATAAAGTAAAGCAATACCTTTGAATGTTGTTTCTCTTTATTACAGGTATGTGACATTAATATATAATTATTAAGTTAGGTTAGTCAGAATATTGTATTCTATATAATACTGTAATTTATATTATGGTTTAACATTGTGTGTAACAAAATAAATACTCTTTATTACAGAGTAACCATTCAACCATTGTTTTGTTATATATATATATATATATATAGCAAGGAATAACACTAAAATCAGATAGCTAACACGTTTTATATTTTTCTATTTCCATCACCCGATTAGGCCTCCCACGGCAGCGGCTCAAGCCTAGGTTCGATCCCTCGGTAGGGAGCCCTTGAGTGCGTTGCTTGCGCGATACGGTGACACACAAATATACATCACCGCTACAACACTACACGATCACCCCCACACACGTGCACGCCACACGCTTACACATGAAAGTGGAAGGGTTTACTTTTTTCCCCTTATCGAACTGAAAAACTCTCAAATTTCTGAAAATAAATATATGGAGGAGTTGTTGAGGCGTGTATGCTTGGTACACATATACGTTTCAACAACTCATACACATATGAATAGTTAGCTAGGTTAGCTAAGATAGGTCGCGATTTTGCATGCAACAGGCTGTTGCCAAGCCGAGGTGTGCCGTGCACCCCTGAGCTGGTTGCCATAATAAAATCGGCTGAGTGCTTTAAGCGCTCGCCTTAGTAGTCCAGTGAAGCTGTTAAGACCTTGCTGGGTCAATAGCGTAGACAATTCGAAAAAAAAAACCATTTCCATCATACAATGACATTTCGACAGCTCCCCGTTCGTATGTTCGTAATGTCATGACTGCCAGTAACAATTATTAGAAAGCTTGTCATTCTTTTTAATATATATATACATACGGGTACATTAATTTCAGTGATAATACATACAGCAATTCTAGTGTTTGGTCTTCGTTTGAAAGTTATTTCATGCCTAAGGATGGCTAACTTTTTCTATAATAAAAATACACGAAAATAATTTATTATAATAACGCTTATTAGTTAATATATTGGTTTTGTATACACTAGTTAAATAGTGATAAGATACTTTATGGACTCGAATTTTACTAACATTACATTGTGAGTCGTCTTCTGTGAGACACGTTTTTTATATATATTTTGTTAAAAATTGTCTTATGTGAATATTGTTTCTTTGACAAAAATGAGTAAGTTTTTTCGAAAAGATTACTAATTATTCATATACAATAATTTATTAGCTACTAATGACCTGAACCGGCTTATTATGGGTAGAAAGCAAGTGTTTAAAAAAGTAAATTCATTGTCTGATACTTTGATTTTTATTGTTTAACTGTTGTGAATGTTTTAACATGATACATTTTATTTGTTGTTTATTATTTTAATATTGTTTTATTATCGTATAAAATATTTATTAAAATAAATTTCACCCTACATTAAATGCCTAACATAAATAAAATCTTTAATTAGATAAGAGTTAACATTATGTTTTTAAAATGGCATTGAAATTTACCAATTATTTTTATATATAAACTAGCAGAATCCCGCGACTGCGTCTGCGTCGTTTTTTATTTCATTTTTTGTTATATATCTAGGGGAAAAAATAAAAGTGTAGATTTCTCAGAATTGGTAATCTCTCATACATAGTGTACTGACGTGGTGATAATGTTTCTTACGGGCTGCTGATGATCATTGTGCTATATCTATATTTCAGTAAAATTATTTCGATATAATATTATTGCACCTTAAAGTTATACATTTTCTTATTCAAGGCAATATATAACTTCATTGCTACATTTCAATATGAATGGCGGAAAAGTTCCCCTTCACATAAAATGGTTTCGGCGAATAGAAACAATTGAATTTTTTTTGTCTATTTCATAATGCTTTTTGTGTGATTTTTTTTATAAATTTTGTTTCAGATCTATTTCAGCGTCATCATATTTTTACATACCTTTGCCTTTTAATGAGCCTAATAGAGGAAATGCAGTCAGAATGTACTTTAGAAAATTTGCCTACAACAGACTCTGGAACTTGTGTAGCTGATTTACAATGCATGACTACAATAAATGATTTAGATACCATGGTTAAAACCTGGAGTTGCATTCAAATCATAAATGAGCGAAATTATGATTATTACTATGGTTATAGACGAAATACACCTAGAATCACCTACAAAAGCAACTACAATTTGCACATGCACTCACTGGAAATAGACGAAGAAGATCAATTTAATAGACTGAATGCGATTAATAAACATATAAAAACTATTACCATCAAAAATGGTAATCTAGTGTCAATACCATCACCGATTTATACTTTGGAACAAGTAATTGACATCGAGGTAACAAATAACAAAATTGAGAAATTTTACCTTAAACATTTTTTCAACAATATCAATTTGAATAAGATTAACGTCTCATTCAATTTAATATCGTTATTAGAAATAGATAATGAACTAAGTGGAAGAGGAGATTCAACAAGTATTACTAATCTAGATCTTAGCAATAACTTGATTGAAGAATTGCCAAACAATTTATTTTCACACGTGAGCCAGCTGCAGCATTTAAACATGTCACATAATAGCATAAGAAGTTTTGACATATTAACATTTGAAGGTATAACCCAACTTCAGTCACTAATTCTATCTTATAATAAAATTGTAGAAATAGGAAACACGTTTGTGCGGTTTGTAAATTTAAAAACACTAATTTTGGATAATAATCGTATAGCAAGTATTATTGGTCCAAATTTCGTTTCGATGGTAAAATTGGAAAGTCTAAATTTAACTAAAAATATAATTGAAAAGATTGAAGATACTGCATTTCAGAGCTTAGCCGAAGTAAAAGATATCGACCTTAGTCATAATAAAATTGAAATCATTACAACTAGTTTGTTTAGAAATAACAGCAAGTTAAAATTCCTTTCTCTTTCTGACAATAACATAACAATCATAGAATCAGGATCATTTGAGGGCAAGGAAATTACGAATTTCTTTATTGAAAATAATAATTTAAGCGGTTCTATTGAAAAGGGTACATTTAATGGTATTAACGTTAAGGTATTAAATTTTACAGGAGCATATATAGAATCTTTAGGTGATGAAGCGTTCAGCACAATGAGTACAAACATTATTTCTTTAAATTTAACTTTTAATAAAATAAATAATATATCAGAATTTGCTTTTAAGTCTCTGTATTTATTAACTGAGCTCGATTTGTCAAATAATTACCTAACTGAATTAAAGTTTGAAACAGCAGATCTTTACAATTTGTCATTGCTGTATGCGCATAATAACAAGATTAATAAAATTCAAAAGTCGTTTTTCACTCATCTTGTAACATTAACGGTATTAGATTTGTCTCAGAATTTAATAAACGAAGTAGAAAAACGGTCTTTTGAATCATTAAATAAATTAGAAAAACTTATTTTGAACGATAATAATTTGGTAAATATTTTTGATTCTTACACTTTTATGGGTCTAAATTCCTTAAGTCAAATAGCATTAATGAACTCAAGGGTCCAAAGCTATAAAGATAATGCATTTTCTGGCATGAACAACCTTAAAAGTGTGAATAGTTCATATGGGCAACTGGCTAATATCCAGTATAATACGTTTCAAAATACTGAAAATATAGAAGTTTTAGATTTATCATACAATCTGTTGGAAAATTTTACAATAAACACGACAGCTGTTCGAAATTTGAAACAATTATTTTTAAATAACAATAAAATAAGAAAAATCGCAAATGACACATTTCTTCAATTATCTGCACTGCTGGAACTGAATTTATCTCATAATAATATAATAGAAATATGTTCGAACGCGTTCAGTAGTTTAATAAGTTTGCTTTATTTAGAATTATCCTCGAACCCAGAAATGGAAATTAGTTCCACAATTTTTGATAATATAACAGCATTGTCCAAAGTAACAATGGAAAACATAAGAAATCCTTTTACTTTTAAAGATGCTATTAGGTCTTCTGTAGTAAACATACAATTACCTAGTTGTAACATTGCTAATATAAATAACGTTTATATTTACAACATTAAAAACGTTGCTGTATTAAATTTAACATCAAACAAAATAAGTTTTATTGATAAATTCTCGTTTCCAAATATGTACTCTCTGATATCTCTGGACCTGAGTTTTAATATGATTAAGGATGTACAACCGGGATCCTTTCTCAAGACAGGTTTAATCAATAGTCTAAATCTTCATAGTAATTATATTGAGTCTCTGCAATTCGGAGTACTAAATGGCCTCGAATTCTTGCAAACCCTTAATATGTCAAACAACTTGTTGCATAGTTTTGAAGCAAATCTTTTACATAATACACCACGGCTTTCTATACTATCACTCGACAATAATCTCATCAAAACTATAAGTTTTTCTGATTTTCTTAATACAGCCATTACCAAATTTAGTATAGGTGGGAATCCTATACCCTGTAGTGAGTTTGTTAAATTGGGAAAAATGCAAAATTTGAAATTTAAAGTAACAACGGAAAACTTAGATTATCATTCGGAAAATGTAAACGGAGTTACCTGTAAAACTGATAACAGAGAGATCATAGAAACAAATTTCAACAATCAAAACCTCACATTAACATTTGTCAATATTGCTGACGCCATTAAAGAATTACGACAATCTATTGAAGGGTTAAGTAATAGGACAAATACGACTAAAGGCGATGCAAACAATGATTTTGTTAATATCACTACAGCTGTGGGCCACTTGATTTCATATTATAATAAGAGTCAGATTGAATACATTAAAGGGTTACAGCACTCTGTTGAAAGTTTCACAAACATAACAATTAGCAATGAAAATAATATAAATAACAATTTTGCTAAATTGGCCACAACTTTGGATCGTTTACCTTCTTATTTCAATGAGACTCAAATAGAATTTAAAAAATATTTGAAAATATTAACAGATATTACTAATGCAACAAAGTTTAATTCCAAACATTTTAGTGAAGAATTCGATATTATTAGATCGACTCCAGTCATCAAAAACTATTCTGTTTTCGAAAAAGAAACGGATTTGACTAGGACGGAGTTGAGAAATGTATTGCAAAATTGGCAGAACAATTTAAATTCGCATCCGCAGAAAAGCAGAAGCGTCGAGGACATTAAAGTATTACTCTATTTTATAAGTGTTTGTATGGCTATAATACTAGTTTTAGTCGTATGTTATTCATTGTATATGTTAATGAGAAGAAAAACCACTCTTCGATCGCGTGTTCTGTACAATAGTAGTCAACCAATCAACAATACAATGGAAATGCAATAAATGTACACTCACCTATTTTAAATTTGAATATACGTTGTACTGTATTAATTTATTTATGTAAAAATTAAATTTTACATGTTATTGTGTAATTATTGAATTAAAACACCTCTTCATTTTAAACGAGGATTTATTCAGGTATTTTGGATAGTCCAGTAAAAGTTTAAAGCCTTACTTGTTGTAGTAAAATTTCTTTTGGAACGGTGTATGAATTGAATTTTATGCAACGAAATTATGTAACGAAAAAAAAAATAGAATTATAAGTGTATATACAGGTTTTAAGCTAGCCAGATAGATAAACGAATTTTTGAAAGGAAAAATCGAAGATAATATAGGACATCCTGCATACACTCCCGGTTTACGTGTTTAATGTATCAAAAACAGAAGAGGCTGTTGAAGTGTATAGAAAGCATGTTTTAGAGGAAACCACGGATTCTTATAAATGGAAATATATTTTCAAAATTAGTTTATTACTCTGATATAGTGAATTAAATCTAAGAGAGAATAATTTATTCATTGTGGAAATTTTTAATGCGCTCCACATATTAAATGTTTGATAAAAATGTAACATGCGTTAGTTGTCGAAATGCAAATGCCTAATTGTTTTTATCTATTAAAAATTCCCGCTTACACTGCGGTATTTTTCCGCAAATTTTGTAACTTATTGAATTATATAGAAGTGAGCCCATTGCGGAATTAAATCCAGTAGACTGCCCTGAGGTGCGGAAAAAATACCGCTAATTATTGCGTAATGCTCGAACTACGGTGAAGGAATGTCGTCGCTGCTCGCTTTTAAATAACAAGGAGGTTGTCTGTTTGCTTAGTTTTTCCAAACTACGTAGCAGATTTTGACATATTTCATAACCATTTAGATAATTGTGATCTGAAGAATTTTATATATAACACATGAGTATAATATCTATATAGAGCCACGAATGCTGCTAGGCTTTCCTTATTTTATAAAAGCTCAGTTTTTTAACGCTTTTTTCTTATATAGGTAAGAACGATGAGCTAGTATGAAATTTATGTCATCGTACTTTCGCAGGTAAAAAACGTAGCAAAGACTATAAACTATCAACTAAAATTCTTCAAATAGTATGGTGTAAATTTTATCTATATTTTTTCGGTATAATATCACGAAAATCACGACATTTATGCCACAAATACTCTATATACGGACAAAACTCTACCAAACAACCTTAAACTTCTATAAGTTGTAATTCTACTTACCGTGCAGTTTTCTTATTGCATATGTCACTGGGTTTTTATGTTGATAATAGAAGGAATTTAATCATTGTATTTATTTACATTTGATTTATTATAAGACATACCTACTAGCTATTTAAAGGGTAAAAACAGTTTGTTAATTCTTACCGTTATAGTATCAAACCTGAATTTTAATGTTACTTGGGAAATTATTCGAATATGTTTCCTCAGTAGCCAGACAGTTTTGATAGTTCTAATGCCTCGCCAGATAAACATATGGGGTGTTTTTTTTTTTTCGAAATGAAAACGCTGTTGATCTGGAATGGTCTTCACAGCTTCACCGAACTATTGAGGGGAGCGCTAAAGGCACTCAGCCAATTTGGGATGTTTGGGCGACTAACTCAAGGGTGCACGGCACACCTCGGCTTGGGCTGTCACCTGTTTCGTGCAAAAATCGCGACCTTTTTGAGATAATCTGAGCTAAGCTATCTAGATATAGGTATATAAGTTATTGAAACATGCATATGTACCAAGCATGCGTGCCTCAACAACTCCTATATGTTATTTGTATCGGGAAAATTCCTCAAAACTATATAGAATAGGATAGGATAAGGAAAAATAAGGGTAGAACTCTTTGTCATTTATTTCTCTGAAAACAAAAAACAGCGTGTAAGCGTGTAGGCGTGCACGTGTGTATAGTTGATGTGTGTGATGTCGTAGCAGTGATATAAAGTTTTGTGTCATTATATCGCGTTAGCATCGTACTCAAGGGCTCCACGCCGAGGGAACGGACCTTATGGGGTTGCTATAGGCGCGAGCTTGAGGCAATATATACGCAAGTGAGGTAGTGAGTTACTTTTTTGCGTCCTTTTATTGTGCATCAGTTTCAGTTCATTTCAGTTACTCAGTAAATATATTTTACCAAAAGTACGAGTTCTACTATTATTGTTTATGCAGTTTACAAAATAAATGCAATTCAGTTTTGATAAAGCATCATAATCATATTTATTTGCGTTGATTGCAAAAACAAAAAAATGGCAAAATAATATATTTTTATCGAGGGCCATTAAAATGTAAAATCGTTGCAATATAAATAATAAATATCAATACAATATAAGGAAGGTATGACTATTCCGGAAATTCTACCTCACTGCGGATTTTTTTCCTATGCGGTTTTTATTCCGCACCGCAACTTATCGCACCGCAGTGCACGCGGGCACTTAGCGGATGTCCTTTGTAAATTAAGTAACAAGTTACTGATTAATAATATTTAATGTACGAATAACCCGATCATATAAATTAAATTGAAGTGTCTATTGTTGTTTACGACAGATCTCCGATACGTCTGAATCGATTTCGATGACACTGTTGCTGGTAGGTAAAAGAAGATTTTACACAGTATTTTTTTAGAACCCGATTAGGCCTCCCACGGCGGTGGCTCAAGCCTAGGTTCGATCCCTCGGTAGGGAGCCCTTGAATGCGTTGCTTGCGCGATACGGTGACACACAAATATATATCACCACTACAACACTACACGATCACCCCCACACACGTGCACGCCTACACGCTTACACATGAAAGTGGAAGGGTTTACTTTTTTTTCCCTTATCGAACTGAAAAACTCTCAATTTTCCGATAATAAATATATGGAGGAGTTGTTGAGGCGTGTATGCTTGGTACACATATACATTTCAACAACTCATACATATATGAATAGTTATCTAGGTTAGCTAAGATAGGTCGCGATTTTGCATGCAACAGGCAACAGTCAAGCCGAGGTGAGCCGTGCACCCTTGAGCTGGTTGCCAAAATAAAATCGGCTGAGTGCCTTAAGCGCTACTACTCTACCACTACTGATACGATCGACGTAGGTGCGAAACCATGTGAATGAGCTGGAGCATTCAGAAAAACATCACAATGAAACTGTAATATGGTGATAGCGCTTTTTCTAAGGCAACCTTCCCTAAATTGAAAATCTGTTACGGAATCTGCACTTGAAAGGCAATTTACGATAACCATTTAGGTCCAAATTGTCATTTAACATCTCGTGAGATTATGATGTCAGTCAGTCAGTCAGTCTGTCAGACTGCCAGCCAATAAGACACCGTCAACTCGTCAGACATAGAAAAAAAATTGAGCTGTCACGGTACGCTTGGCTGATGTGAAACATCGAAATTGTCTTTATGAGTTATATACATAAAAGAACAGATTACGACAGAATTCAGCTATGGTATAATGAAAAGATAAAGCACTATAAATATGTTTCATACAATAATTACTGTTTATATAATAATTCGTTTTTATTAAATACAAAAATTCAACTGGGTGCAGGCGCGATGTGTTTGGCGGTATTTAACAAAGGGCGCTATCTAAGGGCGTACAGCGTAACATTAGTAGAACGATGGGCCGACAAAACAATTTGAATCTTACGTTTCTACAGACAGAGTTGCAAATGTTTTTGAATACATCGTAATTAGTGCAAAGTTTGTGTTTTGCGTCGCCACTTCGCGCCAAGCAAACAGTCAGGATTACCCTTTCGTATAGATGTTTCTCATAAAAAATGCGTTCGAAAAATTATCTTTGACATTACTCAGATAAGCTATGAGCTTGAGAGGGATTTTACGGATCACACCTTTGCTATTAGGTAAAGGTTAGTTAGCTCCAATCATAGTTTAATCTCTGGTCTATGTAGATTTATTCAGAACCATGGTACCACGACGACTGTAGTTCATTCATATATAGTATAAAAAATAACTTATCTCCCTATTTTATATTATAATTTAATTATTTAGATTTAGATTGAATAATGAAATAGTACATAAAAATAATTAAATAATAATTCCGGTTAACATGTTTATTTAATTCTAAAATATTAGGTTCATGTCAATGAAAAAATAGCAATGATTGTAACAGATCAATTTAAAAGGGGTTCCTCCGAAGTTACTCCCTTCCAATTCGCTGTTCAATATCATACGAAAAAGAAATTAATTTCATAGGAGCAAGCTCTAATTAAGCTAGTAGAATTCATAAATGTAGGAAGAGAACGACCGGTCTTCGGATTTTAAATGTAACACAGATAAGATGTTTTATACCTACAATTCGGGGTTGGGCAATATTTTTTTATAAGTTTATCGCAATCCGAAAGATAAAATGGAAGCGGACAAAGCGAGGTTTAGTTTAACGATCCCAGTTTATATCCTGAGTATAGAATAATGCCGAAACTATGTTATATATTCATACCGATATGGCTTGATCAGTTTGGAATATTTTATTTCCCAATATAAATAATCTCATCACATACATATAACAACTTATTAAACCTTTTCGATGCTATTACAAAAAAGTTAAATACACATTGAATACTTTCTTTAAAAAGGTTTCGTCTAAAATGCACCGCGCTCGCTGAATGTTCGCCATCATGGTCTTTTGTCTCACTTTGGGTAGGTTAGGTTAACGCGAACTTGGCTCGGATCGAACCTTTTTTTTTTTCGAAATGACTACGCTATTGACCCAGCAAAGTCTTAACAGCTTCACCGGACTATTAAGGCGAGCGCTTAAGGCATTCACCCGATTTTATTTTGGCAACCAGCTAAAGGGTGCACGGCACACCTCGGCTTGGCTGTTGCCTGTTGCATGCAAAATCGTGACCTATCTTAGCTAACCTAGCTCACTATTCATATATGTATGAATTGTTGAAACGTATATGTGTACCAAGCATACACGCCTCAACAACTCCTCCATATATTTATTATCTGAAAATTGAGAGTTTTTCAGTTCGATAAGGGAAAAAAAGTAAACCCTTCCACTTTCATGTGTAAGCGTGTAGGCTTGTACGTGTGTGGGGGTGATCGTGTAGTGTTGTAGCAGTGATGTATATTTGTGTGTCACCGTATCGCGCAAGCAACGCACTCAAGGGCTCTTTACCGAGGGATCGAAGCTAGGCTTAAGCCGCTGCCGTGGGAGGCCTAATCGGGTAGACTCGGATCGAACCTTTTTAAAGCAAATATTTAATACGTATTTAACGTTTTTGTAATAACACCGGTTATCTGTATGGTTTAGAATTGTTTACTCTTTTTTAAATTCGATCTATGTGGATGTGTATTAAGGTAAATGTAAAAATAGTTAAAATATTTCAGGGCAATGTTTAAAAAATATATATTTTAGCTAAATTTCCGATGTAACTTAACAGCAAACACTTACATACAAATCTCCACAGTAATTTCGTATTTTTGTATAATGGGAGCTTTAAACACATCAAATTGCGAATAAACGAGCGAAATGTTTATGTAAGTAGGAATAGAAAGGATCCGAGCCTTCAAATATACTCTTATTCTTTATTCCACCATTTATTTTTCAGATTTGAGAATTAGGACACAAATATTCCTATTACGTAGTTAATCATATAGTTTTAAATCTATAAATATTGATTTTATAGAATAATTCCCATTTTGTTTTGTTCTCTTAATTAGGCTTACTAAGATTTCTTTGTATACTTTATCTGGCCATAAATAGTGTTACAATTAAAAATAAACAAAATATTACATTTGAATTTGGAATCATTTTTATATGATTTTTTTTTAACTTTATTTTTGGCAATCAATCTTTCCGATTATTACTGCCATTGTCACATAGTTAATGATATCTCAAGCGTCCTGTGATCATTTCAATATTAAGCATCGTGTGAATCAATATTCTAACAAGATGATGGATCCCTTGCTAGAACCTCCCAGGGAGTTTTTGTGGCATCTCAGAATTTCATGCTCCGTGGTATTATTTTCCATTTACTTCACTTATGCACAACAAACTAACTATATTACGTAAAACACCACCAAATGTACACAATATAGAGTCAAATAACACAAGATTATGAATTAAATATAAAATCCACTACATGACAGACTAAAATCCCGCCAAAAACTCATTTTTATGTGTTTATTCATTGAGTTTTCTCATTTTGGCACCAATACATTGTATAATATTTTGCGATATTAAAATGGACTGGGGTGATAAAAAGAACCGAATGGCTGTGATTGCATTACACAAAGTATGTATGGAGCCAAATGCAATGTTGAAAACTCTCCATACGCTTGTTATTAGTAAAACGTTTGTGTACCGGGCTATTAATAGGTACAATGAGACCTTCTCTGTTTTTGATAGAAAAAGATCAGGCCGTCCACGTAGTGTTCGTACAAAAAAGGTGGTCAAAGCAGTAAGGGAAACAATTCGAAGAAATCTTATCCGAAAGCAAAAGATTTTATCTCAGGAGATGAAGATAGCACCTAGAACCATGTTGCGTATTTTAAAAAATGACTTAGAACTTGCAGCCTCAAACCGACGTGAAGTAACAGTGCTTGCTTTGTTGCGTTCCGTTCGGTCAGTGAGAGAGCCGGAGACCCGCCTACCTTCCCCTTCCCTTTCCTCCTTCCCTTCCTGCCCCCCCTCTCTCCTCGGAAACACAGGCTGGTCACGCACTTGCACTCCCTTGGTGTTGCAAGTGCCTATGGACGGTGGTGATCACTTAACATCAAGTGACCCATCTGTTCGTATGCCTCCCATGACATAAAAAAAGCCTATAAAAACGTACTGGTCAGTTCTGAACTGATAATTTAAAAAAGAATAGGGTCGTATAGTCGAAACAACTACTGAAGCGGTATGCATAGGTAGGTCACAGAAAAAAATTGTTTACGGATGAGTAAATCGTTACGGTTGAGCAACATTTACCCAAACAAAATTACCGTATTTATGCTCTACGGAAGCTTCCCAATTAGTCGACAGAGTGCAACGTGGGCACTATCCGGCTTCAGTGATGGTTGGTGGGGTATTAGATATGAAGGAGTGACTGAACCATACTTTAGTAAGAAAGGTATCAAAACATCTGCACAAGTGTGTCAAGATACCATTCTTGAGAAGGTAGTAAAGCCCCTTAGCTGTTGTTAACATGATGTTTCATGTTCAATAACCAAGAATGGTTCTTCCGGCAAGACTCAGTGCCCGGTCATAAGGTTCGGTCTACGCAGTCTTGGTTGGAAACGTACGTTTCGAACTTCATCAGAGCTGAAGACTGGACGTTGTCTAGTCCCAATCTCAACCCGCTGGATTATGATTTATGGTCAGTTTTAGAGAGTACGGTTTGCTCTAAACGCCATGATTATTTGGAGTCCCTATAACAATCCGTACGATTGGCAGTGAAGAGTTTTCCCATGGAAAGAGTGCGTGCTTCTATTGATAACTGGCCTCAACGTTTAAAGAACTGTATTGCAGCCAATGGAGACCACTTTAAATAAGCTTCTTATATTTTACATTGTTTTATATTTATGTAAAATACTAACATACTGTAAAAGTAATAAATTTTATATGCAATAGATTTTTTTTTATTTGTTTCAGTATTTATGGCAAGACTAGGTATAATTACTAGCTGACCGCACAACTTCGTCTGCATTAAATCGGTTACCTTCAGTTCCCATTATATTTCCAAACTCGACATATCTTAAAAACCTAGAACCCGATTACAACGACTTCCACCGTTTCTAAATTGTGAAAACAAACAATTCAAGAACTCGCTCAAACACATACCTAGTTGGTTTACTGAATGACTTACGGATGTGTGTTGCTGTTGTCTATGGACGGTAGTGATCGCTTAACATCGAGTAACTCACCAGTTCGTTTATCGCCTAGGACATAAAAAAATTATTAAAAGAGTGTTTATTTTTAGTCACCTTTCTCGCCTGGTACCTGTATATATATCACAGACTTAACTTTGCGTGAGTGCAAGCGTTCTACAAACATGAACCACTAGGTAATCAAAACGCAAGGTTTCATATATTCAAAAATAAGTTGAGTCTAATGGCTGTGGGAACTTAGACTATTACAATAGGTGACATGCGTGTCGTACTTTCATATGTACTAGTGGGCGCCCAGTGGTCGACATTCGACCATAGTTAATTGATTTTTTAAAGTTTGAACTTTATTAGGGTCCTTTTGTCAAAGGATATACTTCTATAATCAAAGGTTTTCATCATGGCTACTCAGTTATTTGCCATCTGCCATGATCTTTAATTATATAAAAATAAATAAATCTATGTGGAAATGAAAATTGAAATTAATTATAAATATGAAACAAAAACCAAGCGGTAAAGCTCTCAAATTTTAAGCAAACATAACTTTACGAAAATAAAGAAATTTATCGCAATTCATGACACAATTTTCAATTAATTTTACACGACACCATGAGTGGTTGGTATTTCTGGGTGATATTGAATTAAATGTAGTCTGTTCATTACGAGAAATAGTGATATGCTAGTATCATCGTTTGGAAAAGCAATTAATGCACAATACAATCAAATGGTGAATCCAAGACACAAAGATGTTTTTAATACTACCATTAGCTTTTGAAAATAAATTACTTTTTGAAGTTCATAATTATTGACGGCTGTCAAAATGTCTTTTTTATTTACATGTGTGTGTATAATATGTTGTGTAAAATTCAAGCAGTAGTGTGAGTAGTGCATATTTAAATTAATTTAATGTACTTCTAATGCATTTTATATAAAATAAATAGCTTTCTGCACTTCTCCGCCATAAAAACTTTAACAATGCCAAATTTAAAGTTCACCCGTTCACGTGAAATCGGTTAAAAAGGAGTACAAAGATTTTGCTTCACATATTAATAATATATGGATTTGAAAGAGCATTCTGTAGTTATACATATCTTAATTTTACATTTCTGCGGAGCCACGTGCAACAGCATGTACTGACGTAAAGAGTACGAAAATTGTCCGTTTTCTAAAAAAAATACATCTTCTGAACGTTATTTCTAGTCATAATTCTAAGCTATTTAACGGAACGAGTCGATTTCACAGCGCAGCGAGCTTCGAACAAAATGCCCCTGATCTAATGGTTCCTTGAGTGCTTTTACACTGATGTAGGAAAATAATAGAGTGAGCGTCATATTTTCTATTTATTGTGAGTACGACGAATCGAATAACTACTTGGTGATTGTTGAACAGCCGCTTTACTTAGTTTTAACTATATAAGCCTCTATAACTTTCAGTAATTGCTATATATATATTTTTTTCTTTTCTCTAACAAATTATCAGTAGTGCTCTATGAGAATATCTATTTTCTTACATTCTGTAACTTTCATATTAAAGGATGTGACACCATATTACATTACGTTTTGTAACTTAGCCCACTAACCTCGATCTTCAATTCAAAAGGACTCTGTGCTGAATGGTAATTTTAGTAGTTCAGAGACTTGAACTGACCACGATTTTGTGTATCTGTCTCTTGCTTTCCTTTCAACTTTTCTGTTAAAAACTCTATATCTATTTTACTTGATCCTCTCAGGATAAACATTGCAGTATTTGGAATAGGCACATTACTGACTATTTTAAAGGTGTCAAGACAAACACGCTGTTGTGGAAAGTCGTCTTTAAAATTTGAATCGTGCGATAGTAATATAATATCTGGAAGGCTACAATTATCTGTTTATTCTTAGATTTAATGATTCAGGATAAGCATAATATACGAACGACTAAAAACTGGAATTTCTTGAAGACAGCAAACTTTTTAAGGTTTAAATAGTAAACAATTTTTAATCTTAATGCTTTATTTGTTTGACAGATTATTCAAATATAATTTCCAAACAGTTTTTCCTATTAAAGTTCGGATATGTATGAACATTCGCAGCTCACTGTCGATCCAAGACGATTTTTGCTGGGCTCACCGGCTTGCTGTTTGTAGAGGGCAACTTTTTTGCATAATTACAACCTATTATTGTAGTCTTCGCACTTTTTAATGGAATAACTTAAACTGTAGATTCCCAAAGAATATTTAAATATTGAATTAGAGTTGTTATGGTAATAGTAGTAATGTGGGTAATTTTTATCTGAGGTGTCTTCTTCTATTTATTTATTATCTTTCTTTTTTAACATCAATTTTTTGGGGCTAATGTGGAAATTAATTAATTTTTCGTCTTTACAATCGAATCTATTATAAATTATCTCGAATTTTTATGGTAATTAATAGTAACATAGTTTATGAATTAGAATAACATATAAGAGATGTATATTCTAAAAATATTTTGTTGAAATTGGTCAAAATATAACAATAACTGTCAAGGAGTTTGAAAAAATCTTGCCATCGAGACATATCTTAATATATAATGCATAAGCTATTGTAGTAACATTAACATAGTATATAGTGTCATTATTTATAAAAATACACGAGCAGAAGAAGTTTTATCATCAATGTCATCAATCTGTACGATAAAAGTGCCATAGGTCTCTTCCTAACGAAAGGTAAGGGAATAATCACCACACCACCTCACGACTTTTCGGCGATTTCAAATTTCGCGAAACGGAATTCTATATTTTCCCACATACTATCATAATCATAGTCAGCTTACCAGAGACCCACTGTAAGCCAATAAGCATCTTGAAGGAAGGTATGGGCATAACCACTATGCTAACCTATAACGTATTGGTGATTTTAAACTCTGAGAAATCCAGAGTTCTATTTTTTTTTTCTTTTTTTTTTTTCGAAATGTCTACGCTATTGACCCAGCAAGGTCTTAACAGCTTCACCGGACTACTAAGGCGAGCGCTTAAGGCACTCAGCCGATTTTATTTTGGCAACCAGCTCAAGGGTGCATGGCACACCTCGGCTTGGCTGTTGCCTGTTGCATGCAAAATCGCGACCTATCTTAGCTAATCTAGCTAACTATTCATATATGTATGAGTTGTTGAAACGTATATGTGTACCAAGCATACACACCTCAACAACTCCTCCATATATTTATTATCGGAAAATTAAGAGTTTTTCAGTTCGATGAGGGAAAAAAATAAACCCTTCCACTTTCATGTGTAAGCGTGTAGGCGTGCACGTGTGTGGGGGTGATCGTGTAGTGTTGTAGCAGTGATGTATATTTGTGTGTCACCGTATCGCGCAAGCAACGCACTCAAGGGCTCCTTACCGAGGGATCGAAGCTAGGCTTAAGCCGCTGCCGTGGGAGGCCTAATCGGGTTCCAGAGTTCTATGTTTTCTCCATACATTAGTAGTACAGGAACATTTCTCAAATTCAGGTTTCCTTACTATGTATGTTTTCACTTAACGTCGGCTGATAGTGATAACAATTTAAATTAATAAATGTAAAAAAGTTTTGAAAAAATCGTTGATATAAATCGGGATTCGTATCTGCGGACATCGAATTCTTGTTTCACAGTCCTAATAATGCCCCTTTTATTATTCGGATACGGCTTGATGAACCTATGGATCGAATCCCTGTAAATGAGATAGAGTTTTCGATGAAGAATAATCATGATGACACTACGTGGTGGTAGGGCTTTCTCTAAGTCCGCCTGATTAGCTACCACCCTTCATTGAAAATCTGTGACCAAGCACTAGACCAAGTACTAGAGTATGTTTGCACTTGAGAGCCAGACAAAAAAAAAATAATAATCTATACTAATATTATAAAGAGGTAAAGTTTGTGAGTTTGTGACGTTGTGATGTTGTGACGTTGTAGGGGGTAATCTCTGGAACTACTAGTCCGATTTCAATAATTCTTTCAGTGGTATATAGCTCATTTATTGAGAATGGTTATAGGTTATATATCATCACGCTAAGACCTATAGGAGCGGAGCACAGATGAAAAATGTTTCAAAACCGGGATGTTATTTCCTTTTGAGAACTACTGCGTGTTAGTGTATTTATTCCACGCGAACGAAGTCGCGGCCAGAGGCTAGTACATAATAAAACAAGAAATAAGTATTTACGTAATTTACCAGGCGTATGGTATAGTATCATATGGACGGTAATCTAACTTCAAATTAGCACCTTGCTTATTATAAAAAGCCAAGCGTCACTTTAGCTATGGTAACGCGTTCTGTGCGTGGTGTTCTAATGTTTGCTAGCTAGATGTAAATTAGTTTTTAGTTTGTAATAGATAAATGCTCTTCTTATCACTTATATGCGGACGATCTGCAGATTTATTACCAAACACCAGTGACTGATTTATCTAATGCAATAGACGTCATGAATTCAGATCCATATAAGGTTGGACACTGGGCTGAATCCCACGGACTGTCTCTTAATCCCAACAAATCCCAATGTTTACTCATTGGTAGTACTAGGCAACTGCACAAGATAGATTGGAACTCTTTAGCACCCATCTGTTTGAACAATGTTACGATTCCTTATTCCACTACAGTCAAGAATCTAGGTGTAATCTTTGATAACAATTTATCTTGGAAAAATCATGCGAGTGAAGTCAGTAGAAAAATATTTGCTTCTATGCGTTCATTGAGAAGAATGCGCATTTTTCTAACTTCATTGACTAAAGTCATGCTTGCAGAATCATTACTTTTGCCTATCCTTGATTATGCTGATGTCTGCTACCTGGACGCTAATGAGGAATTAGATAATAAATTGGAGCGGCTACAAAATACATTCATTCGCTTTATCTATGGACTTAAGAAATTTGATCATGTGCCTGAATACTGGTCAAAGCTTAAATGGCCTATTCGGTACCGACGAAACAGCCACATCCTGTCTCTCCTGTATAACGTTCTTCATAATCCCAATTCCCCTCCCTACCTAAAATATAAATTCGAGATGTTAGGTTTCAGAGATTCCCCATCGCATCGTCTATGTTCTCAAAGTATACTCAAACTCCCAATCTCTCATACTAAATTTTATAATAGATCATTTGCAGTTTACGCTGTACGTCTATGGAATGCACTTCCTTGCGATATTAGGCAGGCAAGATCTGTGACAACATTTAAAAAATATCTCCACCGGCATTATCTCTCGCTGTCCTAGTTGAACTGTTTTGTTGCGTTATTTCTATTTTTCTTCTTCTTTTTTTTCTTACATTTTCTATATATTTTTATTATTTATCATTTTCTTGTAAGTCTGTGTCTATTTATATTGCCACCTAGTATTTTAAAAGATTGAATGTCTCCCTAGGGTTGCCTGGAAGAGATCGCTCTAAGCGATAAGGCCGCCTAACTGTACACACATTATAATTGAATGTATAACTTTGTGTATCTTTAACGTGTGTGCAATAAAGAGTTTATTATTATTATTATTATGCTATATATATATATATACATATATATTTTTAAAGTCTTTCGATTAGGCTAGTAGTTGTAATAATTTCACTAGTTATTGACGAGTGTTAACGAGGTCAAGAAAATCAATTATTATTATTCCTCAACATGACGTGTCGAAGTTTTCGTCGAACTCCATTCAAGATGTTTTACGACTTTTACGTCGTATAATTCAATATTTGTACTTCATTTGTCAAAGAACCTTATAATATTACAACTAGAAAAAAATCATAGTAATCAGAAGGACTGGCGACAAAATTAATACTCAAAACAATAAAATAACTGTGTTCTCTTTTGAATTTCTAAATTAATTATAGTGATTACACTATAATTAATTTCGATAAACGACTTTTAAATTTAATACTTCATATTTTTTGAAGCAAACAAACAAGTGGGTCACCTGATATTAGGTGGTCACCACCGTCCATAGACACCAGCAACACCAGAGAAGTCGCAAATGCATTGCCAGCCTGTGTACGGAGGAAGGGAAGGGTAAGCGAAGGAGAAGGGAGTGGGAGGTGGGCGTCCGGCGCTCTCACTGACTGAACGAAACGCAACAATGCAAGCACTGCTACATCAAGTCGGTTTTCTGTGAGAGAGTGCTACTCACTTATAAATAAAAAAATGCAATGCTTATTGAACAGTGAAAGTAACGAATTGGCTAAAAAAAATACTTATTTAAAAACTAAGCTATGAGGAATAACAAATTAATTCAAAATATAAATAATATTAAATTCACATTTCTTGAATAAGTTGTAATTAGGGATGGACGAAGTGTATAAATATTTGAAACTCTATTAGGGGAAGAGTAATTCCGCCGCCATGCATGAACGAACAAGGCGTTTCTTAAAGGCGTCTCATTAAATAGGAATTGTACGAGCAATATCTTAAAACGACCTCTTCCCTTCCCCGGGAAGCCTTTAGAAATTAGTGACACTTTTTTAACAAAGCCTCTTCTATACACAAAGGGAAAAGCTCCGAAAGCTGTGCTTTTATGGAATCAAAAGTTGAATTATAATCATTGCTATCCATACATATAATAATAATTTAAATGTCCTCCTGAACCTTTTAGAAATTTAGAAAATATATATATATATATATGTCAGGAGGCAAACGAGCATGCGAGTCACCTGATGTTAAGTGATCACCGCCGCCCTCCAACACCAGGGGAGTCGCAAGTGCGTTGTCAGTCAGTGTTTGGGGGAGGGAGAAGAGGTAAGTGCGAAAGGAAGGTGAGCCTCCGGCGCTCTTACTGACCGAATGAAATGTAACAATACAAGCATTGTTACTTCATTTCGGTTTTCTATGAGTTGTTGATACTGCCCCGGGTGAGCCGACCCATTCACGCTGAAACCAGTAATAGCTTCAGCATGGCTTTACCACCTACATTTAAAATATTTTTTAAAGATGTATATCTATTCGTTTGTTTGAAAACGTATCACTACTAAAGTACTGCATATAAATGTTTTATCATGATAAAACCATAAAGAAAATCATAAAGCATATCTTTGAGTAGCATTTACTCTTTATCAATAGTTTTTATTGTACTTTTAATGGCGCCGCGACTTACGTACAGAGCTGGAGAGAAAAGTTTATAAGCAAATAGGCTTAATACATTCAGATGACTCCATTACTCACTGTAACTTTACTAATATTAACATATTAATATTAATCTATACTAATATAAAGAGGTAAAGTTTGTGAGTTTGTGACTTTGTGATGTTGTGACGTTGTAGGGAGTAATCTCAGGAACTACTGGTCCGATTTGAATAATTCTTTCAATGTTATATAGCTCATTCATCGAGAATGGTCATAGGCTATATATCAACACGCTAAGACCAAAAGGAGCGAAACACCAATAAAGATTGTTTCAAAAACGGGTTTTTCTCTTGAGAGCTTGCGCTGCTTATTAGCGTTAGCCCAAAGTAACTATTCCACGCGAACGAAGTCGCAGACACAGCTATTTATTAATACTTAAAAAAAAAACAAATAAAAATCTTTGTAATTTTTTTTTCTCGAAATGACTATACGCTATTGACCTAACAAGGTCTTAACAACTTCACTGGACTACTAAGGCGAGCGCTTAAGGCACTCAGCCGACTTTATTTTTGGCAACTAGCTCGAGGGTGCACGGCACACCGTGGCTTGGCTGTTACCTGTTACATGCAAAATCGCAACCTATCTTAACTAACCTAGCTAACTATTAATATGTGTACCAAGCATACACGCCTCCACAACTCCTCCATATTTTTATTATCGGAAAATTTGGAGTTTTTTCAATTCGATAAGGGAAAAAAGTAAACCCTTCCACTTTCATGTGTAAGCGTGTAGGCGTGCACGTGTGTGGGGGTGGTCGTGTAGTGTTGTAGCAGTGATGTATATTTTGCGTCACCGTATCGCGCAAGCAACGCACTCAAGGGCTCCCTACCGAGGGATCGAACCTAGGCTTGAGCCGCTGCCGAGAGAGGCCTAATCGGGTTAAATAAAAATCTAATTACAAACAGATATAATTACTGCATAAGAAACATGTATTCAGTCAGCTACGGACACTATTAATATTATTCGATAACACTATAAATTGAGCAATTAAAATGACATCATTTTCTTCAAAGTGTATTTTAAATTGGCGTCGAGAGATTTCCTTGGCGCTGAAAAGCGAGGATTTTCTCACTTAGAAAAATTAAATAAGACACCTAATATTTACACTTATCTACGCGTTGTTTTGATACACTTTACTTGTTTCGTCCTCCTGCTTAGAAGGTAGAAAAAAATCGGTCCCACTTCTAGAGGTGATTCAAATGAATTGATTTAGTCTGGAAAAGTAAACAGTCTTATATATGATATAAATAAAATGTCAGATCTTTTCAGTTTTGCTCGCACCATGGAAAACTATTGAATAGATTTCAATGTTTTTTTTTAACGTGATATCTTATTCCGTGCTTTCGCTTGCACGCTCGGCTCAGGTGAAACGTAACAATGAGTCATGCTTTTTCATGCGTGTAGCCAGCGTTCATAGATTTATAAAACGTGTTTTTGTAGGTGGTAGAGCCACGCTGAAGCTATAACTGGTTTCAGCATGAATAAGTCGGCTCGTCCGGGGTAGTACCATCCTCTCACAGAGAACCGACGTGAAGTAACAGTGCTTGCATTGTTACGATCCTTTTGGTCAGTGAGAGCACCAAGGGCCACCTCCCTCCCTATCCCTTCTTCATCTTCCCCTTCCCCCTCCCGCTTCCCCATCACCACAGGCTGGCAACGTAATTGCGACTCCTCTGGTGTTGCTGGTGTCTATGGGTGGTGGTGATCACTTAGCATCAGGTGGCCCATCTGTTCGTTTGCCTCCTATGACATAAAAAAAAAAAAAAACTTTATCACGCCAAAAAAACAGTACGTATATAAATCAATATTATATTAAGAAGGCGTAACCGATATTTAAAAATTCACCATCTAAAAATCACCTTAAAACAGTTGTAGCCATTCTGGAAACAAGCACGGATAATCTTCAGTCCGGTGAAGCTGTTAAGACCTTGCTGGGTCAATAGCGTAGACATTTCGAAAAAAAAAAACGGATAATCTACATACATTTATGAGCATATATAAATTACTCTAACCCGCTACCATTGGGACCGCACCAAATCTTTAATGGCACCGCCGACAGTCACGTTCCGACCTGTTCGGCTCCAGCCTTATTTAATTAAAGAAAAATATAAATTAAAATAAATTTCGACATCTCTCCGTCTCGAAGCGTTAGTAAGTGAATGTTTTCCTTGAAAATAAATGCTACGTGACCCTCTACTATACTTATAATTCAGTAAAACTTTGAGAGTGCTTCGCGTTCTTATTAATCTATTTCTCAATTCAATAGCGAAGGTTGTGTGTTTGAAATCATTAAGACTGGTGTAGTGTTTACTTTGTACTAGTTGTGTCCGTGAATCCGTCCGCATAGAATATAAAAAGATAAATAACATAAAATGAAGGTAACAAATAAAATCATTTAATAATAATAATTAAGCCTTTTTATTTCCCAAAATGTTACAAAGTATATGTGACAAGCTAACTTAAAGAAATGGTTTATTATATAATGTTTCGCATCTCAGTGTGCCTCTTGGCATAGGCCTCCTTCAGCTCTCTCTATTGAGCCCTGTCATCCGCGACTCTGATCCAACTGGGACCTAAGGTTAAGCGGACGTCATCACTCAGTGTTACTCTCGGATGTCGCTGTTTTCTTGTGTCCTCCCTTGGGTACCATAGAGTTACTTGCTTACTCCGTTTATTTAGTTTGTAGTGTAACATATGTCCTGCCCATGTCCATTTCAAATATTCGATGCGAGCTATCATGTCTGTTACTTTTGTATTATTCCGAATTTCTAAATTACTATTTTTATCGCTAAGTCGGACTCCCAAAATGCTTCTTTCTATTGCTATTTGTGTATTAACTAGTTTTTATCTGTGCTTTTCTGTTTTTTTTTTTAATTCCCAGCTTTTGTTCCTCTGTCACATGTCAGAGACATTTTGTAGCGTGGGGAAGAGTAGTGGCGTGGGTTTCTTTGCTCTTATTTAGTTGGGCTGTACCTATTTTAAGTTGCAGCCTATAAATAGTGTACATACAGTTTGACGTAACAAAAATCGTAGTACTATTATTATATCTTTGTTACCGAATATTTTTGATACTTTATGACATACCTATTTTAAAGGAAATCATCTATTTTATAATAGTGATTGTACGGCATTAGCATATAATGTCGACATCACTTTTAATTATACATCTATTTTTATAAACGTTAAGAGCGTTATCATTTATTTATTCATATTTTTGCAATCGCGAACCACATATTCACAGAATTTGGAAAATTGTGTAAAGACTTTGTTTTCACATACTAAGTCCTTTATTACGTCACTGGTTAATTTATAACCAATTTCTAATTCCAAGTCGGTTCTTCTCCGATCATATTTTTGGCAATCAAGTAGAACGTGGAAAGCGGTCTGCTCTGTTATACCATCGCACACGCAGGCATCACTCTCTTTCTTTTTGAATTTGTTTAGATACTGCGCGAAGGCTCCATGCCCCGTCAGTATCTGAACCAGTTCCGGTGACAGCGTCTTATTTCTGAGGGCCTTGAAGACTAAAGTTGCACTCGGGAAATATAATCTCGTGACTTGAGCTTTATCAGAGTGGCTGTAGATCTCATTCCAAACCAGGGAACTTGTATGTCTTAATTCCTTCTTTACGAAGGAAATTGGGCATCGGTCATAATTTGCCTTGGTTTTTAAGTGCAACGCTGCGTCTTTTGCCAGTTCATCTGCCCTCTCATTGCCGGCCACACCTACGTGTGCTTTGATCCAGCACAATTGGATTTCAATATTCCGCTTTCTCCAGTTCTCTATTTCTTTTCGAGACTCAAAAAAAGCAGGTGCGCCGCAGTCGATTACATATGGTTTCTAGTGCAGACCTCGAGTCGCTGTAGATTTTAGCACCACCAACTTGACCGGCAATTTTTACAGCTCTTAATAGCGCGTATAATTCGGCCTGATACACCTAACAGAGGGGTTCCAGTTTACATTTTCTGTATCTGATCTCTCTGTCTCCCTCCCACAGAGTAAGCGCCGCTCCCACCTTGCCCTGAATCTTACTCCCATATGTGTATATAGACCTGGTTTCTTTATTGGTATTATCAATATTCTCTTCGTCTGTACTATCTAGGCATTGAAAGCATATTTCCGTGCTCTCTGCAGAATGCGAGAAAACCAAAAAATCGATTCTCTCTTCAATGGGTCTGTCTTTCAGTAGGTCATCCATCGGTTTACCCCTTTTAGCCTCGTATAGCTGTGCCACCTCTCTCAATCGCAGATCCAGAGGGAGCAATCCCGCGAGTACTAGTGATGCGTTCAAGGAGGTCGTCCTGTAAGATCTACATATCTTCTGGGCAAAGCCCCTCTGCACGGTGTTCAATTGCTTCTTGATTTTCTGTTTGCTTGCAGCTGTATGCCACACACTCGCCGAGTAAAGTATAATGGGCTCAATGACCGCCATATATATTGTTCTGTTTATTCCCGGGCTCAGCCCCCAAGATATCTTTGCCGCTTTTGCCAGTTGCCTGTAAATGTTGGTTGCCTTCCGGCATATATTACTCACGTGGGAATTAAATGTCAGTTTCTTATCTATTGTTATTCCTAATATTTTTATCTCCTCTGCTATATTTATTAGCGCACCTCCCATAGTCATATTTAGTGGCTCATATTTAAGTTTCTTAGTAATAATCATGGCCTTGCTTTTTTGTGGAGCAAAATCCAGTTTATTATCCTTTCCCCAATTATATATAAAGTCCAGTGTATCGTTAACCTTCTGCTGTATCTCGTGTGAGCGATGCCCAGAGAACAGCAATACCACGTCACCACGTCGTAAATGTTCTAGCATAGCATTAAATAGTTTGGGGGATAGTGGGTCTCCCTGCCTTACATCTCTGTTTATAGGTATAAAATCATCTAGGCATTAATAATTATTTTCTGTTATTTTTTATAATTTTTATTGTATAGATAACCAATATACCATTACCTTTTCACACGAGGTCTTCCAACCTCGAGAAAGTTATCACTATGTTTCAACTATATTTCAATATTCAACTCGTGTCATATTCAACATAAGAATGGTTTGGATTCACAATTGGAGCCGGTAAGTAACTCTGCGGTTGAATTTTAGGCTTTTTTTTATTATCAAGGCAGAATAACGAACGCAGGGCTAGCTAGTAATAATATAATTTCATATCTGTGTGAACAACAAACAAAAATATATTTCTTTTTCCTTCATATTGCGAGTTATATTATTACAAGTCATCAAAGTCATAGAATCTGCGTACGTGGTCTTGATATATCAACACATTATAATCAATGAATAAATAGTTATCGTAAAATTAAAGTGATTCCAAGAACAATAATAAAAATACGCAACGTTTTTCTCTCTAGAGGATAATGCAGTAAACCGTTGAGCAAATCCTCCAGTACGTACGTAAGCTATTGAAATAACACCGCGGAGATGTCGTAACAAGGGTCAGTGAGACCCAAGAAACGATCTCCCGAAACGGGTACCAGTTAAACGATCTTTAGGGTATTATATATTATCCTACACACGGTCGCGGAGAACTGCAAACTTATTCAAAAGTGAAAATCAAAAATATTTTATTCCATTCAGGTCCCAGGAGCATAGAATATCAATACCACCACTGGTTCGAAAAACAATCCAGTAGTCGAGACGAACCGTTAAGAATATCGATCTGGTCAATCCTTTTATCTTACGTGTATGTAGATATAGATAAAAGAAAGTCAGTTTATTAACACCATTTGTAACATAACAACGGTTGAACCGATTTTTAAGATTTTTGATTTGTTGTATTTATCTCTGCCCCGAAAATAGCAGAATAACTATAAAAAATATTTTCAATCGTTTGTAGCAAAAGCACGGTGAGTGGTATTATATCCTGACATCGCAAGACATTCATTTTATTATATGACGGTTAGAAAATTAGTATCGATATTGTACAAACGAATCTACCATAGAGTGAATGTAGCGATCATTGCAGGTGCAACGTTGGATTGTAATAATTTGGCTACAAATTTAACATTAAACTACAATCTTTTTGCAGTTCACAACCACTAGTTAAACTGTGCCTAATTACATACCACATCCTTGCGAACACTTAGTGCCCAATTCTTATAAAAAATAGCTGTACCTTTAGCCTAATATACTTTTTATTTCTATACTACCTGATGCGTGCACCAAATTGGTTATTACCTGTTTCAGTTGTATTTTTAAACTCGAAAAATCTTAATAAACCTAAAACTCGATTCAAAATCAAAATCAAAAATTCTTTATTCAGTTTAGATCCTAATAAGGCACTTTTGAACATCAAAAACTACCATCGGTTTGGAAAACAACCCAGTCATCGAGAAGAACCGGCAAGAAACTCGATCGGGTACATTTTTTTTACATATATTTCCAATACATCATACAATAGCTTATAGTGGATGCACAGAGAGGAGTCAATTCTAGACATGACTATCGTTCACATACTGATCCACTCTATAATATCCTTTTGACACTAAAACCCGCTTGACATGGCGCTTAAATTTGCAGTCCGGCAAATCGGTAACATGTTTTGGGACTTTATTGTAAAACCTAACACTGTGATTGCAACTACATCTACCGTTTTCAATTGTAAATCCGTACTATACAGGGATACCCACTTGGTATGTAAGAAATCTTTTAAAATAAGCCTAAAACCCATTCGCAGTTCCAATTAAGATAAAAACTAATCTACTTATGTATATATTGCTGATAAATGTCTTCCCAGTATTAGTGACAAATGAGTTTTTGCCAATTTCAATTACATTCCGTGTGATATACTATTTGAAAATATATATTTGCGTAAATAAAAATTATGTATAACACTGAGGGATATAACTTTCTCTAACATTGAAAAAAGTTTCAAAATGGGATCGGTGTTACCAGGGATTCCCTAAATAAAAAATGATAGATATATGAATTATAGCTTAAAAGTTTAGCTAATCTGTCTACTATATATAGCACAAAGAGAATTTACCGAAATACGTCAAGAATCACATTGAGTACAAATTTTTGTGTTTCGTCCGTTATCCTAGAGAACTCCTTGCGTTTTATGGGACGAAAAGTATTCTACATGTAACCTTGTAATATTAGTTATCACTGTAACCTTGTAATATTAGTTATCACTGTATCTAGTTTGGTCAAAATTGGTTCAGTACTTTCAGAGTGATACGTTTTTTTTTTATCCAAGCACGACATAGTGACTGCACTATGCCTGATGTTAAGCATAGTACAATCCAAAAACATCGGCGACTACCGAGAAACAGATTATCCATCATCGGTCGCCGCTGTCATGCCGGCCATAATGACGAAAGTCACCCGGTACTGGATATGCACAGGCCGATCCCGAAACGCGACGCGCAGAAGCGAGTCACTATGACGGGCTTTTTCGCTATATGCATGGTGGTTGCGAACCAGTCGGGCTGTAAAATCCTACCACCCCGCAACGTGTTCACAGGGACAGACAGACAGACAAAAATTGTGGAAAGTTTATTTTTAGCTTCTATATCGATAACACAAAGTCTGCCCCGATCATAATTAAAAAAAATAAAGGTACAGATTTGGCTTTGTCACAGTTTCATTATATTTTCTATTATAAGTTAATTCTTTGTAATTAACGCGAATGAGTTGATTGATGCTTGGATGTAACAAATTATATCATTAAATCTATTTATAATGTTGTACGTTCTCGCGGTTCGTATGTCCCAAGTTCAATTGTTGAAATCGCTAACCGAAGTCCACGCAACAAACGTGTGTCGAGAAGATAATATAAACTTTCAACAGTATGACTAGTATTGAATGAAATTTATAATACATTAATGCTCACTATTGTCTTATAAAGAAGCTGTTTAATGTGACTATTTAAACAATATTTAGTAAATTATATTTCAATATCCCTGATTATATTTTCCATCTTGTTTTGTTTCCATACGTTAATTTTAGTTTTTATAGATGAATTTATTTTCAGTTATTCATTTATTCTTGTTCTATTTTTTTTAATGTTTATCAATATTTAATGATACATAATTTTATTTTTTTCTTTATAATAAATAGAGTAAGTTGTATACTGTAGTGTTTTGGTAGTGGTAGAGCCACGCCGAAGCTATTTCAGCATGAATCGATCGGCTCGCCCGGGGTAGTACCACCCTCTCACAGAAAACCGACGTGAAATAACAGTGCATTGTTACGTTTCGTTCGGTCACTGAGAGCGTCAGGGGCCATGTCTCCTCTCTTTCCTCCCCTTCTCTCCCCATCCCTCCCTCTCTCTTCCCTCCCTTCCCCCTCCAAACACAGGTTGACAACGCACTTGCGACTCCCTTGGTGTTGTTAGTGTCTTTGGACGGTGGTGATCACTTAACATCAAATGACCCACTTGTTCGTTTGGAAGCAAACGAATTACATTAAAAAAAAAATCGATCTGAGTAAGCGTTGCAGGTTTTCAGCTTAGTATACTACTTTTTATTATTGTTATTATATTATTCATCGTACTGTTGAGTATTACATTATTCGCAATTGTAAGTAAATAAATATACGTTATCCAGGACAAAGAAAAGGACATAGGGTACATATCATTCTAAAAAAAAATGTTCTGTTCTCAAGGGACATGTCAGATCTAAATTAACGGGTGCGTAGCCGCGGATAAAAGTTAGCCACTTAAATATATTAAGGACAAATCAAAGTGTAATGAATTCAACGATTAAATAATAAAGGAGACAGTATACGTCCACTCTTTGCAATAACTTACAGTGTAATGAGCTATTTGTACCGCTTTATTTATACTTTTAATAGATTTCAAATCTACCAACAGAATTTAATTTCTTGTGATATAAATCAACCTGATACGTTTAATTAGATCAGTGGTAATTAACTGCTGTGTTCTACACAAATAGACTGTTTCTTGATTGCTATTTATGAACCCTAAAACACTACGTCCGTTTTTAAAAAGAACCCAGTTATTTAAAAGAGTTGGTAAGAAATTTGATTGGGCTTATCCATTGTTAGTTTTTATTACAGCTATACAAGTGTTTGTCCTTTTTTTAATATATAGATTTTAGCATTTGTTCACAATGACAATTCACATTATACACACATAATACAAAATCACATTTCATTGAAAATTTTCGAAAAAATGTTTGATTTAGGGTATTAAAATCGCGTTTGAAATTTTTAATTGATAAAGTATTAGAGTACGGAGTACATGACATATACAAACATTCTGAAGATAAACGGATTTTAAAAACTGAGCATTATAATTATTATTAAAAACATTTAATCATTTTGAATTGAGCCATGTGTACCGCCATATTGGCCTTGGTTACTCTGCAGAGTGCATTTCACTACTCCGCGGCCGGCTGTAATGCGCCAATAGACGAACGAAAAAAATTGAGGCGATGAAAAAAAAATCACCTTGAACATTAGTGGACCTTTTATAAAATGTTGCTTACCTACATTTTGGTGGGCATCCATTAAATTATCAAGCTTGTGTTAGGAGGGTAGATAAGATACTGAATTTCTGACACTCGGTCTTGATTGATTCACGAGTTCCCATATTGTAAATTGCTCGAATAATATTTGTAATATAAATATGATATTTATACGAAAGTGGATTAATATTAATCACTAACGCTTATTAAATATCTCAAACTACAATTTAAATAAAATAAAAATCTAACAAACATAGTATTCCCTCGAGGTGACATCCCAAAACATAAAAGGACAACTTTACATCGACATTAAACGTCACAATATGCCGTCGTCGACATATTTTTTTTTACAATTCCCATTTCGCAACCCTTCTCACATCTGCCGTCCTTTGTTTGTCCTAACATAATTAACAGTGTCGAGCATTGTTTTGTACCCCAAACAGAAGGAATGATAAATTGAACCTTTTTGGGCGTAATAAAAAGGAATGTCGGTGAGACGTACCTTTTTCGTGGCCGGCTTTGTAATGCTTTTCCCCCATCGACCTTTTAATTGGACTTTTATTCTATTTTGTCTTTTTTGTTATTAGATTATTAAGTTTTAAATCACTTAGAGCAGAATATAACCAGACATAGCGTTCGGTCGTATTGAAGGTCGAGCGAAATTTACAATCGACGGGCTTTACAAGGGTAATTTTGCTAATAAAGCATTTGAAACAAAAGTAACAGATATATTACACAATATTATGAGTATCAATAATAACTTGCAGTATAACTCTCAGTGTATACATGGGTGCACTAAACGGGTTACACAATAATTAAGGACTACATACTATAATTGGTCACAAAATAATTAGTAATTTTTCTTTTACTCTAGTCACCCCTAATTTCAATGCCCTTTTTCATAAGAATCAGCCAATTTTGCAAATATTTATACCACTATCCAATGGAGTATCTATGATGATTTGAATTTTTTTTGTTGTTGTAACGCGGCAACCCCGGGCACCCTCCGGAATTCACCGCTCTTGCGCAAACCGCGACGAACCGCGACTTCCTGTTTCCGAGACGCTAAGAACAAGCAAGCGTATGCGCCGCGCGCCATTAAAACTGTGTTCATAAATATTGATAAAACTGTTCGCCACTCTGTTCTTACCTTGTAATGTTCTGTGTAACCGTGTAATAGTGACAATAAATGTATAGAAATTACCTACGTACTGTTTTAAACGCTGGAACCCACACAAAAACCCATTAAATAGTTTTTTTTTTTTCGAAATGAAAACACTGTTGACCTGGAAAGGTCTTTACAGCATTACCGATCCGTTTTGTATACTATTTCACACGGAAATTGACTGCATAAACAATTTTTGATTTTCGAAAACAGGACAAAATTTCATAGTGCCAGATCGGGACTATATGCAGGATGTTTGTTTATTCTCACGGAGTTAATCAATAATTTCCAGCAAACAGATGGTCGGGTACCAATCGATATTCACAGTACTATGATCCTCCAAAGTGAGATTAGCAATACAGCAACAAAAACATGACATATTTTATTTTTAAAAAGCAGCAATAATCCGTTCAGCAGCCGACCGCACGCACTAATTTGATTGGTTTCTGCTCGTTTGGAAAGATCGAAACAGTCGATTACTGTTTTATTTTGGTAATATATCTTTAAATTCCTATTTTGTGATACGTCACTATATTCCACACCAAATTTAACGTTTCTTCCTGTTAAGCATTGCACTAAGCAGTTCAGTCCACGTTTTGAATCTCAGTTAAATCGTGAGGAATAAGGACTGTATTTTCATACCCAAATTTATTTGAAGAGTCGATTGTATCTGGCCCTTGCTTATGACAAAAAATCTAAGATTGATATGGCAGGTCACATGCTCGTCTGTTTTGATCATACGACGTATAGCAGTGATATTTTCGTTGTTCACAGCTGAAGATGAAACACCATCACGAAATTCTTCAATGACGTTGATGCGTTCGCGTTGGGGTTCCATGAATCAACTATAAACAGTCGACTTAAATAGGTGTTCCAGGCGTGGTGATTACGCCCATAGCTTCCTTCGGGAAGAGGCCTATAGTCCTACAGTGGGTCTCTTACAGGTTGATAATGATGATGTTCCATTGCTAAAAACGCATTACAGACGAGCAACACTCTGCTGTAGTATCTCTCTTCACATAAAATCATAGTAAATCATACTGTGAAAATTTTGTCCAAGTACAGCCATGAAAGCGTTGACACGTCATTTTTAAAATGGAGCCAAATTGACAAATAGATGAAACAATTTGCATTTAACACCAAACAATTAGATTGTCAAATGTCGTAATTAGTTATTAAATATTCCTAATATATTAAATCTAATCTAATCTATCTATCTATCTAGCTAATACCTTTAAACGAGCAATTTTTGTATATTTTTATATTTGTATATATTCAGGATCTCGGAAACGGCGTCATCTATTTCAGTGAAACTTAGTATGTAGGTGGTTTCGGGGACAATAAATCGATTTTATTCATAGAAAACTTTTTAACTGAGATTTCAGGCAATGAAAATATATAGCTAAAATATGAAGGTAAATTTCATCCGCGCTGTCAAAACAAAAATAGCTCAGGTGGAAATTGGTTGCTTCGAAAATCCATTTAACCCTAGTTCGAATCCGAGTGTATAATTTTTTTTTTTTGTAGAAAATGATAATTTTGTAAGGCAATCCTAACAATTTACTTTAATAAAATAAATTATTTTATTATTATAATTATAAGATGGATGTCTTTTTTAATATTTTTTTATGTGAAAAATGCTAATTTCGTGAGCTAACCTAACAGTTTATTTTAATTTAAAAATGTTTTTTGAAGAAACGAGCTAGGCTCGGTCGCCCAGGTACTACTATTCTTAATGTAAGTAGTTGGTTCCGTAATATTTGATTGTGCCCTATGTATTTATTATACAGGCCTATAATAAGCCTTCCAATAGCGTGATATATATTACCTGAACCCAAACACCAGAGAACAAAAGAAAGTCACTGTGGCGGATGTGCATGGTGATAGCGATCCATTCCAGTATAGGTACTTTACCAGTAATTTCAGTAATGGATATACGTCGGCTGATATTGGAATGAAACATAGCTGTTCCTGTGTAGTATGTATGCCACTATGGTACTCACAATCTTTTCAAACATAATTGCCATTTCGTGCCCTGAAAACATAATTTAAGATATATCTAAACTAGTAACTATTATAAAAAATGATCGCGATAGAATGTCGATAACATAGTCTACCCTGATTAAAATTTTATAGTAATAGAAGATTGATTGATAATCTCCAAAAATATGTAAACAATTTTTTAAATTCTTTCATTTATTGAAAGCTATATTATCAGCCAGCAACGTATTGCTTTATATTTATTTTTAAAAATTGGTTAAAATAAAAATAATAATTTAAAAATTGATCAAAGAGCTTTATAAAACTATTAAAATTCATCAATTATAATACAGTTTTTAGACATCAGGCAAACAAATTTCGTGAATATCTTGACTGGTTTTAGAAAGAGAAAAAATTTGATTTTCTGATTCTAACGCTAAACTTAAAAATTACTTTTTTATTCTCTCACCTATATAAAGTTACATTGTCAGCGAGTAATATGTACTGAATTTTATTTTTAAAATCTACATTAACACAAGCGAATCTGTAAGCAAAGGATAGTTATTCGATATCTTAGTTAAACTTAGTTACATACAAACGTAATGGACGTTACTTTGCACTTCTGCCAGATTGGCAGCTACCACGTTTTACTGCGACAGAAAACGTTTAATTTTATTTCTCCAAGTGTACCAGAAAAAGTGACATCTGAAACCTGTAATATAGAGAAATCGAAATATTATTAACTAAAACAATAAAAGAAGAATTAAAAATACGTCCATTGGCTGACTTTTTTTTTCGAACTGACTACGTTATTGGCTTTGCAAGGATTTTACAGCTTCACCGGACTACTCCTTTGATTGACGGTTGGTACTGTTACCATGTAACTGTCAATAAAAAATATATCAGTAGTTAAAAAAAAATTGTATACACGTGTTTCGCTCTTTCACAGGAAGGGCATTATCAGATTTATGTTGATCCTTTTTGAATTAATGATGTTTTTTATATTTACGGTTACATACCAACAGTGTGAACCGTCAACCAAGGAATGCGTCTTTAATTTTTAGTCCTTTGAAGCTGTTAAGACCTTGCTAGGTCAATAGCGTAGAAAGTTCGAGAAAAAAAACCTTATTTAAATAAATCTTAAACACTATTATTTCGATTTCTCTATATTATTGGTTTCAGATGTAACTTTTTAACGTACACTAAGGCAAATAAAATTAAACGAGTTTTTTTTTTCTTGAATTGACTACGTTATTAACCTAGCAAGGTCTAACAGCTTCACCACACTAGATTTTTGTTGCTGTAAGATGTGGTAGCGTCCAATCTATTCCTGACGGTAGGTAACGTCCACTACAATGTTTAATAATGGATTTCTTATGTAACGCCTTCGTCAATCAAAATTAAACTTAGCTAATAAATAAATACTTCATATTGAATTATGGGGAATCGAATTTCTTTTTTTATATCATAGGAGACAAAAGAACAGGTGGGTCACCTGATATTAATGGAGAGATGAGGCAAGCACTGTTACTTCACGTCGGTTCTATGTGGCTCGGGTAGTACTACCCCGCACGAGCCGACCCATTCATGCTGAAACCAGTAATAACTTGAGCGTGACTTTGCCACCTAAAAAATCAATTTCGAAAATTAAGTTATATTTTGAAGGTAAAATAGTCTCAGAATTTCTCATAAACGACTGAGCTAAATTTAAAAATGCAGGCAGCATATAATGTGGGAAATAAATTAATTTCACATGTTATAACAGCGAACATCGAGTTTAATATTGTATCACGGAAGCCTTTTACAATTCTATGCTCTGTTTGAAATAATATTTATAGTATAGTTTCGAGCTGAGTATGTTCTAGGTATTTGAACAACTTCCTTTAGGTCTTTGGCGATCACTATAAGATATAAATAAACGTTATCTTGTGCTATTTGCACATTATTTTTGCACATAATTAACTAAGTTTCTAATCATTATTTCTTGCTGATTGCCCTAAATGCAATTATTGACCCAGTCATCTGGTTCTTGCAAAACAAAAAAAAATATTTTGGGAGATTCTGGTAGTATCTTGAAATATTGGCAGTCAATTTTATATTTTACACATTATCTTATGTTGTTTGTTTTTATATATTGTAATACTGTAGGTATTAATATAGTTTGGTTATTGTGCACAAGTGACGTAGATGGGAAATGATACCACGGGGCATGGATTCTGAATTGTCAGAAAAACTCTGGAAAGTTCTAAGAAGATGGCCACCATCTTGTTAGTTCATTGAAATAGCTACAAGATACTCGTAGTATCATTATTACCTATACGACAATAGCAGTAATGAAATCATTGAGGACTAATTGCCAAAAATAAAATAAAAACCTATTTTTTAATTTCTTGCCTTTATTTATATTGCTTTTGTAGCTTGATCTTCTGAAAATTGAATTCAAATTATGTAATTTGATAAAAAAATGTCGGTAACTGATGAATATAATAAATGCGGATGCTGTTTGTTTATTTATTATACTTTCATGCTGTCACTACTCAGAAAATTATATAGGGTAACCTTTTTTGCAGAATAATAGTACGGGAACCAGAAGCATAGGTCAATTCTACTTTACCAAATTTAATTTATACAAATATTGTTTGATTATTTGTTCTTGCAATTAAATAAACTACTATTTTATTCTCGGGTTATTTATTGTGAACGCCTCCGAACATTTTTACATGAACTTTCGAATGAGATCATTTGAGACCAGTACCTTCGCTAGTCGCGTCACTGGTGTAAGCGAGGCACGAATCCTGCGGAAGGTAATCATTCTCACTTAGCGTTCACTCCTAACCCCATCAGGGCTTTAGCACAGCACGATTCAGAAGTGCCTTTTCCACTTTAGGTTTTAAAAAGCTGTTTAGTTGAATAAACTTCTTTATTATTCTTTATCTTGCGGTCGAATGGCTGGAACCTGTTAATAGTTACGTACAATTTAAATTGAAAAACAATGAAATCATTCCAAGAACGGATTTCTGTTTACTGGATTTAATATATTACCTAAATAATATCCTGAATAATATAATAAACTGGCTTTTGCTGGCGACTATGCAACTTAATGCAAATTTTACGTAACTATTGGGAATAGTCTGTCTTACCATTAGAGTTCCAAAGCATATTACCGATTGGTCGGGTAGTAAGTTCAAGCACCATGGTAAGTGGGTTTTAATTACTAAAGGCTTATTATAGGGTGGATAAACAAGTGAATGATGGTGATATCTGGGAATGATGCTCCCTCTTTGTGTATCTATTAAAAACAAATGTATATTTTTAGCCACCTCCGTACTATTAATAAACTATTTCGAGGGTAGACTCGTTAGTCGATGTTATGTTTTAATTCCGTTTTAAGACATTCTTTCGGTGGCCGTCGTATTTTGCATAAGCTCTGTCTTAACTCGTATCGATTATTTAAAAAGTTATTCACTGTTAGAATTAATTCTTAACAGTTTATGTAAATTGTCTAGTTCTGTTCTGTATTTTACAATCAATAATTGTTTATGTTTTTCAATTACAAATTCCTAATAACATTATCTTTATCTCTTAAAATTGACTACGCTATTCGCCTGTTAGGGCCTATATAGCATCACCGGACTACTACCGGATTTCTTGCTGGTTCTTCTCGATGACTGGGTTGTTTCTCCGAACCGATGGTAGGTTTCACATTCATAAACACCTTCTCAGGGCCTAAATTAAATAAAGTATTATTCATTTTGGTGAAAAGTATCCTATGTCTTTTTTTTCAACCTCTAACAATATTTGTGCAAAATTTACCATTTTAATTGTCTTTTTTTTATTGAAGCACGACATAGTGACTGCACTACGCCTGATGTTAAGCAAAGTACAATCCAAAAACATCAGCAACCACCGAGAGACATTATCCATCGCCGGTCGCCGCTGTCATGCAGGCCATAATGACGAAAGTCACCCGGTACTGGATATGCACAGGCTGATCCTGAAATGCGACGCGCAGAAGCGAGTCACTATGACGGGCTTTTTCGACATGTACATGGTGGTTGCGACCCAGTCGGGCTGTAAAACCCTACCACCCCGCTTTCGCCATTGCCTCGTTCGTTATTCAGTAGGGTGCACCACGTGCAGGTGAGGTTGGCTTGGGTGTCTCAAGTCTTAAGATGTTACGCGACACCCCTTACACCCCTAACTTACTAATTGCTGGTTTATTGAGAAGGTGTGAATCAATAAAGACATCGTAAATCTTATTTCTTTTAAATTACAAGTTAAATAATTGTCAACGTTGATTATAGTTATTGCTTGTAAGTTTCATCAGTTTTGAACAGATGGCGTTGTAAATTAGTTTCTTGATAGAATACTGTAGGACCGAATGCTATTGATACAGATGTTTGATTTTGATTTTTTTTTTCATAATTGAGACACAGCATTATATGACCGGGCAGTAACTTGTAAATACCATAAATAGAGCGTTTGTACCTTTTCAGGCAACATAAGTGGGCTTAGATAAAATGAAAATATTTGCGTCGTCTCGTAATATGCTATCATTAATTCTACACTGGACTGTTACTTTTCAGTGATCTTAGCGCTTTGTTCTAATTGGTTAATTCGCGTAGATGCCATGATCTGGGTGTCACTGTCTTGATTTTCAGCGTGAACATGGAGTTAAAATTAAACAATCTATTTCACGCACTCCGTGTTTTACTATCACGCTCTACAAATCAGTTTAGTCTCGTACAAAACTATTGTCTCAAATTAATATAGTTTATTTTATTTAATCGGATATTTCATGGAATCAAAATCATATTTTCTCATTTTAAATGGTAATGTAAAGAATTTACGCCGGTCTCTAGACGTCGTAGCAATTTTCCCGTTCAAGTGTTTGCCTGAGAGGATTTCAAGGATTCAGGGTTCTCAGAAATATACGGTACATGTGAAATGAACCCTGTGCGTTGTACCGAATATAATTTTTTATGAGCACACATATTTTGTATGTTGTTTTATGCGAATATTTTGGGTTTACTTGGCCGTACATCGTTTTGATATTATGGTGCATATATACAAAAATGCCAACGTAAATTCTCAGTACAAATTTAGGTAAACGTGTTATCTTAGATTTTTGTTTTATTATTGAAGTAGGTACATACAATAATAAAGAGGGATGTTGTACAAATGTTACTTTAGAGCGGCAATAGCCTAAGTGCTTAATATATTTGGATACGACATCGGTCAAATTAGCTTCTAAGTTTCTTAGCTCTAAACCCGATAGGGTCGTAGGTGCTGACCTCTTTGATCCAAAAGCAAATGTTAATACCCAAGTAAAATTGTATGATGAAGAATTTATAATAAGGACTGAATTAGCAGCAATAAAATAGGCACCGCATTATATAAAACGAGTTTCTACCTCAAAAATAGTTGTCTTCTCTCTGTCATTAGCGAGGCATGTTGTTTCCACCATGTGGAAAGAACACATGGATAGGATTTGTGTAGACAGGGGTATTTGGTAGAAAACATTTGGAATGAAGTTGTGGGAGTCTGTTTGGTTTGAACATGCTAGGCTTTCTAAACGGGAACTGATTGCAGCGTTCATGAACCCGTCCTATTACATGTCCCATAATAAATAACTTTTTATGATAGGGTAAAATATCTCCGCTTTGTGAAGTTTGCCAGTCTGCGGATGATTTTTATCATATGTTGTGGTAATATGGACGATCCAAAGAATTACGCCGATAAATGCTTTTAAAACCTTAGAGAGATTTTGGAGAGGTGAATATTGTATTGGGAAATCCTGTATATGATGTGGCTAGAATATTTTATAAATTTGTTTTCTCAGTCTTTAATTGTGAGAATCAAACTTAATGATATATAAATCCGGGTGAGTTAGCCTCATACTGGTATAATCATCAAGAATGTACTAAAGCCTCTTTAAACAAAGACAAAAAAAACAAAATTATTCTTTTCATCTCTAGAAAATCCGTCGCCAAGCATCAATAGTTGTGTTCTGGCATCTATACTTGAGACGTTCCCTCTAAGTTTAGCGTGTTTACCAACCGTAACCGCATCCTAATCTAAGATCAGATGAGATTGTAGTGAAATGTTAAAACTTGTAATGTAAAGAAATTACCACTTGAATAAATTAATTCCTTTTAAGTTTCTTCCAAGGTCCTCCCATACTATTGAGTTGTAAATCTATAATCAGGCATCGATTGATGTGATCGGAGTATCTTAGCGTCGATGCCAGCTACAAATATATACTTTATTGCTATATATATATACGGTTGCTTCAAATTATTTGTTGAATAATACGTTATTTACAAACAAAACTTTTTCGTAAGAACTTTTTTATTTATGTATATTACTCGCTTTTTGTTCATTGCTTCGCTCGCATTAATATACACTTTACTTATCATCGAGAAGTCACTTTATTTCTAGACTAGCTTCTGCCCGCGACTTCGTTTGGAATAGATACACTAACACGCAGCAGGAAAAGCATCCTGATTTTTAAACTATTTTCACGTGTGCTCCGCTCCTATTGGTCTTAGCGTGATGATATATAGCCTATAACCATTCTCGATAAATGAGGTATATAATACTGATAGAATTATTTAAATCAGACCAGTAGTTCCTGAGATTACCCCCTACAACGTCACAACATCACAACGTCACAAACTTTACCTCTTTATAATATTAGTATAGATCAAATGTATCCTTTTTCGTACCCCTGGCTTCGTATTTGTTAAGGCGTAGAAATATATCAAACAAAAAAAAACTTGACCTTGACTCTAAATTATCAGTAAATATGACATATTGTATTGGAGTTTATTTATATTAGCTATGTATTGCAATTTAATACGGATAAAGTCGCGTGTACATGCTGTAATATAACTTTCCGAGCCGATTTTTACTACAACCACCAAACTAAATTGGGTGCTTAGGCCGTAAATTACCGAAATACCCAATTTTAGCTGTGAATTTATGAGCTCAAAATGGGCATATTAAGATACTATTGATATGGTTATGTTTTAGTTTTTAAGGCATATTACATCCATGATAAAAATGTTACCTATGAACCATGTTGGCCATATGGTTTCATTGACCTGGAATATTCCAAACTCTGGTGATTCTGTTCGAATTGTACTAATAAGTATTATTTAATCCCGCGAGGCTCATTCAGGAATGCAGCGTTACTGTTATTATAAAATCCTCTCAGAATTTCCAAAGATGGTCTCAAACAGCGAATACCAACTCCGCGGAACCGAGCTCAATAAATCCCGCCTCCCCTGCAATATTTCCTACGCTGTTTCGACGCGAATGCTACATTTGAAAATGTTGTTAACGCCTTCATATTTTTAGGGCTTTTGTTGTCCACAAATAATGATAATAACAGGTATACTGTGGTTGTATCTTAACTAAGATATTTACTATATTGTAAACTTAAAATAAACAGCAGAGCAATTATGACAAAATTTAAAAAATATCAAGAGTTCTTTTAAGGCATCGCTATTAGCCTATGAAGCAGAGATAGCGTTTGGATCCTCCAGTAAAGTTGAGCTTTCGGTGAAGAAAAGTATAGTGATGCTTCATAGGTTATTTATAAAAATGTAATTAACTCTCAGTGGTAGCGTATGCGGATCAAAATAACCTGCAAACCTTCAAGAAACAATTCTTCTCCATTCTCAAAGGCCGGTAATACATATGTCTTAAGAATACTTTAGAATACCCCTTGTATAGCAGATATCCATGGACGGCCGTGGTTACTTACCATTAGGTGACCCTTATGTTCGTTTGCCTCCAATCGAATAAAAAGGATGACAACATAGTCTATCATAGCTATCCCTCTTCACAAACTTTCTCGTTTATATTTATATACGTGAAAACGTATCTTCTAAACGCGCAAATGAACTTAAATTCCTATTTATGATACTAGTTAGGGCAATCTGATTATTTTACAATGACTTCCACCTTAATTACTCGATTCTTGTTAGCTACTGCTTTCTGCAATGACTGTACTTATGTAGTATGTCTTCAATGAACCAAAAAATATATGCAAAAATTTTGCCTTTGTAAAATATTATTACGGGACGCACACTGTTGTACCTATCTATATATATATGATAGTAGTGGTAGAACCAAGCTGAAGCTATTATTGTTTTCAGCACGAATGGGTGGGCTCGTCCGGGGGAAGCACCACCCTCTAACAGAAAACCGACATGAAGTAACAGTGCTTGCATTGTTGCGTTTCGTTCAGTCAGTGAGAGAGCCGGAGACCCACCTACCCTCCCCTTCCCCTTCCTCCTTCCCTTTCTGCCCCTCCTCCCAAATACAGGTTGGCAACGCATTTGCGACACGCCTGGTGTTGCAAGTGTATAGACGGTGGTGATCACTTAACATCAGGTGACCCATCTGTACGTTTTCCTCCTATGATATAAAAAAAATATGAATATAATTCTAACGTGTCTTATAATTTTTGTAAAAAAATGTTGCAGATATTTTGAATCTATACTAATATTATAAAGAGGTAAAGTTTGTGGCGTTGTGACGTTGTAGGGGATAATCTCTGGAACTACTGGTCCGATTTGAAAATTCTTTCAATATTACATAGCTTATTTATCGAGAATGGTTATAGGCTATATATCATCACACTAAAGCTAATAGGAGCAGAGCACCAATGAAGAATGTTTTAAAATCGGGGTTTTTTCCTCTTGAGAGCTTCCGCTGCGTGTTAACGTTAGCCCAAAGCATCTATTCCATGCGGACGAAGTCGCGGGCAAAGGCTAGTAAATAATAAAATATATTTCAATAATTTCTAGAAACATCTGTCTCTATGACTGCTTCTATGAACACGCAGAACTGCTAAAGTGCAGTACTTTCATTTCATGATATAACCTCACCAAGAAAATCATAAAGCATATCTTCGAATAGCAATTAGTCTTTGTTTAATGAATATCAGTTCACTCTATCTAAAGTTACAGTAATTTTAAGAGAAAAGTAGATGAGAAAATGGAGTTAATACATGCAGAATGATTCTACTAGTCACTGTTTTCTTATATCAGGTTCCACACGGACAAAGTCGCGGGCACAGGTAGTGTCTATAATAAAGCAGCAGTACTTTTTTTCTGCAGACTCTTGGTCCGCACCCTTTTTTTGCCTACATGTAGTATTTTGTATGCGTAAAATTCGTATCCGTGAGCATATATATATAGTATTTATTAACTGTTCAATTATTATTTACTATATTTGGTTTAATGACGTTATTGCTTTTATAGCGCTTTCATTTCCATTCTTTATGGCCATTTTTAGGTTGTAACCCACAATATCCCGTGCCGGAGTGTCCACGGCCCGACGAATGAACCTACTGCAGCAGCAGTACTTGGGTTACTGTGTTATAGCCTGCAGGGTGTAATTTCTATCCCATTGGTACATGAAGCTTTTCAACTCAGTTTTTAGAAGGAGCACTCTATCATTAAATACCATATCCTTTTGAGGCTTAGACAACAAACCTGGTTGTTTCTTTATTACATAAAAAATAACTTATTATTATCACGAATTACTAAGAAAGAAATAAAATTGATTACTAAAATTGCTTATGATATAGTGTTGTGATAAAAATAGCGGGACCGGCGGGCGTTATCCTAATCTGAAAAAAAAAAACCTTGATAAATTACATACCTAAACCTTCCTTAGCAATCAATTTATCGACTAGTGAAGACCGCGTGAAAATCCGTTCATTGCCTTTTGAGTTTATTATGAACAAACAGACAGACATGACAGAAGACTTTGTTATATACGATGTAACGATTTTGATATGGTGAACATTAAAAATGGTGTTTTAACTATTTTGAATAACATTCTCATCATATCTTCTTTGTTAGATTTAAGGCTGTCTTATAAACTATAATCAAAGTTGTAGCTATATGTATAGGAACAGAAGTCAATGATTTTTCCAACCCTTTCATATTTGTGCTAATGGCAGAACGTGAGAGCCAGTGGAATTGCAGCGACTGCCGCTAATTGGGACTATTCATTACTCGAGTAACGATGTCTGCTCACCTCACCGGGCTGCAATGAATTCAGTGATGAAAGCGCTGTTTTATGTAAAAAAGATAAATATGTATCTTAAAAAAATACTTTGATTCTTTAAAGTAAAAAATGTTTTAACCTCAATCAGCCGATTCAGTAACACACTACTGAGAACAGCTAAATACAACATTCGATACGGATGGGCCGAGGCTCTGCAGGAGAAATAGAAAAAAGAAATAGAGATGTCGGGTCGATTCGAGTCCAAAAACAACAATTAAATACAACGTAAGCCGATATAGAAATACAATACTGAAAATAGTTACCAGGAACCACCACCGTTTCGTGTTGTAGATGTAACTCAACTGTTTGAGAGGGTGAAGGTGGTAAAGCCACGCTGAAGCTATTACTGGCTTCAGCATGAATGGGTCGGTTTGCCCTGGGTAATACCACCCAACCCACAGAAAACTGACGTGAAGTAGCAGTGGCGTTGACGCAACGTGTGAACGCAACAATAACGTGTCATTCAGTTAGTGAGCGTGCCGGAGGCTGACCTCTCCTCACTTTCTCTTTCTTTTCTTCCATTTCTTCCCCCCTCCTGTAACACAAACTGGTAACGCATTTGCGACTCTCCTGGTGATGCAAGTGTCTATAGACTGTGGTGATCACTTAACATCAGTTGTCCCACCTATTCGTTTGCCTCCTATGATATAAAATAAGAACTTCTTAATGCCTCGATCGACTCCGACCTTTTATTTCATTCAGCCAATGTATGTTCGGCCTATAACATCGACTAATGGCGTGTCAGGTCAATAGTACTGATAGTTCTAGTGCAGTCCCTGCTAACAATAGAATTAAAATGATCCAGGCATTTGTTTCAGGTACAAATACATACAAACAGATACTAATTACTCACACTTAGATACTTGTTGGAATCCATACCAATACTTTTTTAATTTTTCTCATCTATCGATTCGCTTCTATCTAATCCATTTAGACGTGCTGTATTTTTG
>JACEII010000078.1:433767-462997 GCA_014332785.1 Antheraea mylitta | reverse complement strand
AAGCAATGTTACTTCACGTTGGTTTTCTGTAGTTTTAAGAAATAATATAACCATGATGATATGCAATATCTACATCATAGTATTGGCATGACAACTTCTAAGAATCCTTTAACTAATCCCTTAATTAGATTAGTCGTTGAAAATCCAAATCGAGTATTATAACCTAAGTGATTTCATTTATTCAAAAGCAAGATTATTAATTTCGTTACCAAACGATCCCGTTTTCAATTTTCACGCACGAACAGTTCTAAGTGTTCAACTTAGACGATTAGTCACACATTCCTTTAGATAATATCGTAGACAACTTAAACTTGAAGTGTTTTGTCTCTGTCTACGAATGAGATCATATTATAATATGTATGAAGTGATAAATTACTACCCAATTCATTACAAAAGTTAGGTAACATGTATTAGTTTAAATATGTTATTTTTTATTTGATAGAAAGTTAGTAATTAATATAATATAATAATAATAATATTATAATAATTTAAGTAATATGGAAAATAATACTTAGTAGGTGGTAGAGCCACGCTGAAGGTATTATTGGTTTCAACATGAATGGGTCGGATCGTCCAGGTTAGCACCACCCTTTCACAGGAAACCGACGTGAAGTAACAGAGCTTGCATTGTTGCGTTTCGTTCGATTGGTGAGAGCGCCGGAGACCCATCTCCCCTCCCTTCCCCTCTCCTCTCCCTTCCCAGTTTTCTTTCTCTCCATTCCCCGAAACACAGGCTGGCAACGCACTTGTAACTCCTCTGGGATTGCTAGTGTCTATGGACGGCGGTGATCGTTTAACAACAGGTGACCCGCATAGGGGGCAACCCTATATGTTATAGAAAGAATGTTAATTACCGTGGAGGAGTTTGTTTGTGTAATTTAAATCTGAACAATGAACAAATTTTACAAAGCACATACGTATGTATAATATTTTATTGTAATCAGTTGCTAACTATCATTAGATACGTGACACTGAAAATTACAATGGGAAAGGATATATTTAAGGGCCGATCAAGTGTTACTGAATCAGAAAATCCTAATCACTCTTCCTCCGTGTCAGCAAAAGTAATCAATGCTTTTCCCATATATACATTAGACTTTTTAACTCTTATTCTTAAATATAAACTTCATTTACGTTTTAGCTAAAACATTTTTCACTTTTAATTAACGTTAGTTCAGTATGCAAGCTGCGTTTACTTATGTAATTGGTTATCTTAATCAATGATTTAAGTCGGTCTTCATTTATCGTAGTAATATTAAACTATGTAATTGTAATCTATCTTCATCTTTTATATATAAAAATTTCTTCTGTACGTGTGTATATTACTGAATTCCTCCTAAACGGCTGGACTGACTTTGATGAAATTTTGTGTGCGTGTTCCAGTGGTTCCGAGAAGGGTTTAAATTAACAATTGACACCGGTAGGTGGCACTGTTATTCAATTTTAGATTTTTTTATTATCAAGGCAAGAAAACGTCTGCCGGGACCGCAAGAACCTATATAATTACGCTATGTATATTCAATATAGTATTGCGTATTATCTCTGTGGAACTGAAAGTACAGTATCTAACCCCCTTTGGTGATTTGCCTATAGTGACATGTTACTATTTTAGATCATTCTACGTTGTTACGCCGAAGATTTGGAATTAAGTTTAAAACGTGTGGGGTGTAAGGGGTGTTGGGGTGTAAGGAGTGTCAAATAAAATCATAAGACTTGAGACACCCAAGCCAACCTCACCTGCACGTAGTACACCCTGCTGAATAACAAACGAGGCCATGGTGAAAGCAGGGTGGTAGGGTTTTACAGCCTGACTGGGTCGTCACCACCATGTATATAGCGAAAAAGCCCGTAATAGTGATTCGCTTCTGCGGGTCGCGTTTCGGGATCAGCCTGTGCATATCCAGCTTTTTGCAGGCCGGCATGATAGTGGCGACTGGCGATAGATAGTGTATCAATCGGTGGTCGCTATTATTTTTGGATTACACTGTGCTTACCATCAGGCATAGTGCAGATATTTTGGAGTGCTACAATAATAAAAAAAAAAGTGTTTTTGCCGCACTTGACATTGGCGGAATCGCCTACATAGGCAGAGGCCGTACCAAAGAAAGAAAAAAAGATTTAAGTGAGAATATCTTTGTAGAATATGCGCATGTAATAATTGTCTTAACCCAATAAATTCATTCCTAGAATCTGTGTTATTTATTTTTAAATTAATGATAAATAAATAATACGAGCATAAAAACCTCATTGCTTAAACTCAAATTTTAAATTTGCATTTTGCTTAAATTATTAAACATTGTTTTGTATATATTTAACTAGCCTCAACCCGCGACTTCGTTCGTATACACTTATACTAAGACTAACACGAGCAGTTTTCAAAAGAAAATAACATCCCGATTTTTAAACATTTTTCATCAGTGCTTCCTATTGCTCTTAGCGTGACGATATATAGCCTATAATCATTCTCTCTGAATGAGCTATACAAAACTGAAATTATTCAAATCGGACCAGTAGTTCCTGAGATTACCCCCTACAACGTCACAACGTCACAAACTCACAAACTTTACCTCTTTATAATATTAGTATAGAAGTATAGATAACAAGATTAAATCTCATTGTCATTCTTAAGGAACTAAATCTTTGTAGAGTTGACCAACGGCCGTACAATTATAAGCCATGTAAAAAAATATTAAGGTACCTTTCAGCTAAACTTAATGTAATGGATGGTGATATGATTTAGGGACTGTTAAATTGCTCCGACGTCGGTTCGCGATGATTTAAGATTTGTAAAAGAGAATTGTAGATTACTAAAGTCGAAAAATGGGACAATTCCTATCGGTGTACCGGTAACAAAGGGGATTAAACGGACACATGATCCGGCCTACGTCAGAAATGCTAACGAGATTATGAAATCTGATGTTACAGTTAATACTAAATTCTGAAAAGTTAACAGTGATATGCGTATGTTGGAAACAAGCTCAGGTCGATGACCCAAATAAGTTTTACAAATTTAAATACAAAATTTATATAACACTAGCCTCTGCCCGCGACTTCGTTCGCGTGGACATAGTTAATAATATGCAGCGAAAGCTCTCAAGAGGAAAAAACACCCCGATTTTTAAACATTTTTCATTTGTGCTCCGCTCCTATTGGTCTTTGCGTAATGATATATATCCTATAACCATTCTCGATGAATGAGCTATATAACATTGAATGAATTATTCAAATCGGACCAGTAGTTCCTGAGATTACCTATTACAACGTCACAACATGTGCCTTAATGTGAATTTTTAATCTATACTTATATAATAAAGCTGGAAGGTATATTTGCTTGTTTGGTTGAACGCGTGGAACTACTAGTCCGATTACTGTAAATTAGCTCGATCCCTCAGGAATGGTACTTTTTTTCTTGGTAGACTGGATCCTATGTTATATTTTGTACTCGTGAAAACGTGTACGCAAGATTTAATAACAATCAGTTAAGTAAGAAACAAATACACTTTTATATTTAGTTCGAAAAAGTAATGATTGTGTTGTGTAGTGTTAATTAAGACATTATAAAACTGTCAAGTGTCAGTCAGTAACGCTCGCGCAGTGGCTTAGATCGGTCGCTCACGCCATTAATCGTATGTTGTTATATGCTTGTGTTTCCTTTTACAATAACTCGTGTCACTCAACATATGGTTCAGGACGGAGAACTACGAGATATAAGAAGACAATATACATAGAATTTACTCCTCCTAACACGCCTCCTAATAATCGCAAACTTAACTATTTGATGATCTGATTTTTACAAAAAAAATTGTCATAATAAAAAATAACAAAGACAGTTAAATGAAGAAGTAGTTTTAGGAATAAAAAGAAATGGACGCAAAAGAAAATAAAATATTTTATATTGAAAAAAGTTTGAATTTAATTTTTGACAACCCATCTAGATTCTCATTGCCGTTATCCAGCCGGTGATAATAAGTATGTCCTGATAATTTTAATGTTCTAACAAGTTGGTGCGCCCCTTGTTACAACTATACAAGGAGTTTTTGTTGCATCTCCGTATTCATGCTCTCTAGTATTATTTCCATTTCACTTGTATATAAATTGTAAAATATTACATTATGTATTATGTAATATTGTAAAATCCCACCAATATTAAACACCCTAAAAACTCATATACAAAGGTTCAAAACGATTTATCATTTGTCTATAGTTATTACACTAGATATATTTTATTCCTTATAACAAATCCATAGAAGTAAGTGAGTTGTAAAAATCGGTTTCGATTTCACACGATTGACATTTGAAAAAGGTAGATGAAAATCTAACCAATGTTGCCGATATCTAATAAAATCACATTAAGGGACTCTACGCAGATGCGAAGTGACGTATCCTGAGCCGACTGTGTACGTAGCAAAAGATTCTCAAAGTGCTCAACATTGCTCCCTACATTAAGAATCTCTTTTAAAGTCTACTTTAAATTCTCTTTCTGGTTGTTTGAAAATATTCAGATATATTTATAAAAGAGGTTTAACATTATAACTGACATTTTAAGATAATAATAACCCTCATCAATCCTTTTGGCCACTCTGAATATATTTGTTTATTTACAAATGTGGATATAGCAACAGTCAAGTCAAGTTGTAGGTGGTAGAGCCACGTTGAAGCTGTTACAGGTTTCAGCATCAATAGGTTGAGGTAGTACCATCCGACCCACAGAAAACCGAGGTGAAGTAACAGTGCTTCTATTGTTGCGTTTCGTTCGGTCAGTGACAGCACCGGAGGCCCACCTGGCCTCCCAATATTCCTTTATCCAAATATAGGCTGTTAGTGACATTGCGACTCCCCTGATGTTGCAGATGTCTATGGACGACGGTGATCACTTGACATTGGGTGACGCGTCGGTTCATTTACCTACTACAACATAAAAAAAGTCAACAAGAATAATATATTAACAATAATAGAAAGGTGTAAACTAAACTGAAAATCTACAACGCTTTATCACATAGATACAACTTACACTATTAATAATAATAAAAAAATTATATTATATAACAGTAAATATTGAGAATCATACAAAGAAAAAAAATAGAATAAGAATAAAGAAAAAATGAAAATGAATTTTAGGGGGTTGACTGCTACTCACGTCTGTAGGCTTTACCCTCGAGACCCTACACGTGACCCCCGGGTGGTGCCAAACGAGCAGTTCTGCAGGTGGGAGGCTACGGCCGCGGCTTGTTACCACCCTCCGAACTCAATCACACCGCCAAACGATTCGTCGTGTTCCGGTGTGCAGTTTGGGGAAGCCCGTCTAGGTGGGATAATGTTTGAGGATAGTTGTACAGCGATGGTCGAACCGAATACAGTGTACTTCTTGTGCATAGCCGGGTTATCTCGTGCGGAGGTTAGCGGGATCCGAAGCACCGTTGGCCGACTGCAGGTTGTAGGGGGCCCAAGTAGTAAGTTAGCCACTTATGAAAGGCTGGCCCGCCGCCTCGTGAAAAATCCCGAAATGCTCCGTCGTGCTAGTTGGCGACCGGAAGGGAAGACCCGACGGCCATCTAGGGGGGGTTCGGGCGTCCCCGCAGTCTTTGCGTGACTATCCCATTAGCTATGCATTTTTTGGGTACTGTGTGGTTAGACACGTTGTATCTCGTCTTTAATATATTCTCCCTTATAATCACTCTACACATAAAATAACATGAAAAAGTCCATAAAGAAGAAAAAATGTTAAACAGCGGTTGCACTTCCTCCCGTTAAAAGTGTACTTCACGAATATTCGAGGGTTGCACTCTAATCTCAATGCAGTCCACTTTCACCTGGAGACTTTTAAGCCGCACCTACTCTTCCTCACGGAGACGCAGATACGATGTCCTTTAGACGGAGCTTAGTTGAATTACTCAGTGTAGTCCTTAGAGCACAACTTTATACAACGCGCTGGCGTCTACGTGTATGCTCGAGATGACATATGCTGTAGCGCCTCCGTAATCTTGAGGAGGACTCCCATTTTTCAACGTTTATATTAGTAGACTTTAGCACAGATAAGACCATCTACATTGGAATGTACCGCCTGCATAGTGGAGATCAGGAGACATCCAGGTTATTTGAACATCTAAGCGAGGTAGTAGATGCTGCTCAACATCGTTACCCTTCCGCGCATTTGGCTTTCCTAGGTGATTTTAATGCCCATCATGAGGATTGGTTATTCCCGTAGCATGTCTCTCAGTGTTTTATAGGTTACACTTTGGAGAGTGTGCACAGGAATTACATGATATAATTCCGCCGTCCCCATTCCATCTAAAGACGACTAGACGCCGTGAGGGTTTCCACCCTTACGTGGTTGATATTCCCGTAATTCGTACGAAGCGATTTGCTTCCACATTCATTATATGTACGGCTAAGGAGTGGAATTCACTCCTGGCGTCTGTTTTCCCGACATCTTATAACTTGGGAGTCTTCAAGAGTAGAGTGAATAGGCACCTAGTCGGTATGCGCGATACATCGTCGGCCTCATCGTCACTTACCATCAGGTGAGATTGTGGCCAAGCGCGTAACTGTTGAATATAAAAAAAAAAGAATTTATTTTTGAAAATTAAAATTAACGTATCGAATAATATAAGATGGCAAATATAATTAAGAATGTTGAAATATATGATTTACTAAATGTTATTTAAATGGTAATGGATATAAAATGTGTTTTATATGTATTAAATGCTCGATGATCAAATATATCTAATGAGATGTCCTTTTTAAGATTGCTATCTATACACAGCAATGATATAAATAAAATAAATAAATATAAAATAAAGGACGCTGTACATTTCTACGCTTTGCATAGAGGTCAATGTAAGCAGATATTTTTATTCGAAATAAACTTTAGTGAAGGTGACTTTACGAGGTGCCTTTGAATAAAGCTTGAGCACCGCTGCGTTTCCACGAGGCTCTGTACAATTTGACGTCAACGTCTTTCCGAATGAGCCACGGGAATACGGGAACAAACTAATGAGACGGAAGGGGCGGGCTTTGAAACGGAATGATCATTTGAAGGCAGACGACGTGGTCGGATGAGCGGCGCTCTACACGGCCGCTTTCGTCATCAGTTTTAAAGCTGCTCCCAGGGAAAAGTGACTCAATTTAAAATGTCACCGAGGCTCTTTTGTCTCTCCGTATATTGTGCTGCCGGGTTATCATGTTTCAGTGTTTTTAATGATCGCTATATTGTGTTCTTTTAGAGTTATTTTTTACAATAGAAAATATAATTATTTTTTCTCTAGGTCGGAGTTTTCTAGGTGTCTCTAGGGTTACTTAGGCGAACAGATTTTTGCTCGATATTGATGTATATATAAAGAACAATATTAAAAGTAATTTAACTTATGTAAAGTTGGACACGCTCAGTAATAAATTCTGTGTATTCACACCGCCATCTGTAGATATAATGTAGTATTAATTACATAGTGAATTGCGATAATATTTTCTTGTCCACAACTTCGTCTGCGTTGTTTATTATTTTAAAATAAATATTTATGTACAGAGGAAAATATATGAAAAAATTGGAAGCAAAAATATATTTTGCTAACAAAATTCCTTCATAAATCTTATAATTTTTCTTTATATTTCAGTTATTTCGTAACCATAAAACAAGGTCTGCTATGATCATGTGCGAAATTTTCTTGAAATATTTGTATTTCTAAAGTGTTCTCATACACGTGCATATAATTCCTAGCGTTTGTAATCGCTACAACTTCGTCGGTTGAATTGACGCGATGAGGGACTCCGATTCGTGCCGCCGTGCGGGTCGGACGCGTGCGCAGTGCTCTTTCGATGTGAATTTTTTGTTCGTGTTTTCGTTCGATTATTCGATCAAGTGTTCGCGGCGTGTTTACGCGTTCGTGTATTCACATCGAAAGTTCGGTATTTCGTACGTTTTGTCGCGTTTTTGCAGTCTTGTTTCCCTTCTTGGGACTTGATTGCACGCGTTCTTTTCAGAACGTAGCAAACTGCACTTTTCGGTGCAACTCTAATCGCACTTTTTAGTGCGTTCTGCGTGTTCTCCGTGTGCTGCGTGTCGTCGGTTCGCGTTCCAGGAGTTCGGCGCTTCGTGCTTCGCTCCGTGGTTCGAGCTCCGTGTCGTCGCGCAGTCGAAGAAAGAAGTGTTAGGGCCTCCCTCTGGGCACTGTAGGTCCCCTGTGAGGCTTTGCTCTTCGCCCACAGTTTCCTTTTGGTCCGGACTCCGGAGTCCGTTAAATTCAAAAAGGCGCGCCCCCCTGCCCCTCTGGCAGGGAGGTTTTACAAGTCTTCCCCTGCCCCGCACCCCTCCTCAGGCCCCGCTATGGCCAATCTGACTTCTGAACAGCGCGAGTTCACGCGCTTTCGGAAGTTCATCTCAAAATTATGTCCAGATATCATTACGGAGTACGACCGCTTCTGCAGGGTAGCGGACGACTACTTCCAAGGCGTCCCAGTGCCGTCGCTCGTTTTTGCCGTGGAAGAGGACCTCGATAGGAACTCTTTCGCGGCACTCCTGAAGGACCCTCAGTCCTCCGGGAGTACCCCCCCTGCCCCGACCTCTTCTCGTTCTTCGGACGGGAAATGCTCCGATATGGAGCAAGACCACCCCGCCGGGAACGACGGCTTCACTGTCGTCTCCCGGAAGTCCAAGCCGCGCAAGAAGCGCCCAAACTTTGCCTCAGACACCGAAGGCCCAAAGCCTAAGAAAATATCCAACGTCAATGGCACAAAAGTGCCACAGACGTCGCCCAAGCCCTCCGTGCCGGCTCCCTCAAAAGCTGCGAGTCCCGCAGCTTCGAGTAAGAAGCCCCGCCCTCCTCCACCCGTCACGATCCAGGACAAGGCGTCCTGGCTCGACATCTCTGACCTTCTGAAGGAGACAGAGATCCCATTGGCCTCTGCCGTGAGTACCCGAACGGGTATTCAGGTTAAGGTCAACACCTCAGACCTCCATCGTAAACTTACGCGCCTTCTGCGCGATAAGAAAATTGCCTTTTTTACATACGCGCTCGAGGAAGAGCGCATGCTTCGCGTAGTAATACGCCGAGTCCCAGCCCAGATTCTCGCAGACGATGTCTACGAAGACCTTCGGGAACAGAGGTTCCCTGTTAAAGAAGTCCAGCGTATACGATCTGCGCGTAATCGTGAGCCCTACGACATGGTGATCGTCATTCTCGAGCGCTCCGTCGAGGGCAAAAAAATCTTCAACCTATCGATCCTCTGCGGCCTCTCCGGCATCACCGTGGAATCACCGCGAAAAACGTCCGTACCCTCGCAGTGTCATAACTGCCAGGAATACGGACACTACGCACTTGACTTTCACCTGAGTTCCAGGTGCGTTAAGTGCCTAGGCGAACACTCCACTTCGGAATGTTCGCGCACCAAAGATTCACTCGATCCTCTGAGTTGCGTCTTGTGCCGCGGCGTGGGTCATACCGCGAATTATCACGGTTGTCCCCGCATCCCGCGCTCAAGACAACCCCGATACGCTAGGCAGGTTTCACCCTCCAGGGCGCCTGCGGCGTCTACCCGCCACCGCCCCCCGCCTCTCGACTCTCGACAGGCCTTTCCGAGTCTGCCGCGCGTGTCACGTGCACCGGCAGCGTCCGCACCTGCGCCTAACGCAACCCCCATCCCCGCGCGGGCCCCTCCGGTCCCGTGGACACCGCAGATCGCAACGCGACTTGATCCCAGACTCTAGGCGGCGAAGCCTTCACAGGCTGACCCCGCAGTCTTTCTCTCCGGTATGGACTGGTCCGGCCAGCTTCTAGTTTTTCACGAGATCTCCGAGATCTCAGCTTACGATGAGGTCGCGAACGACCCCAAACAGGACCCCATTCGCGCAATCGCGAAATTTCCCGCCATCGCGGCTACGGTTCAACGGCTTGCGCGCGTCGCCGTCTCGAAAAAATAATAATTTTTCAATATAAGATAGAGTAAATTCGTATGTTTGCGTCTATCTTCCCCTAAACCGTTAAAAATTCGTAATTTCTATTTTTAGTCCCGGCACCGGTGCCGCCCTCTTACATTGTAAATTCGATCTATTTCTTACATTTTTTTGTGGCCGGCCACATCGCGAATCCCTGTCCCATGCGTCACGGGCAGAGAGCTATCGTTTTTGTACCTGCACACTATTTGTTCGCGTTTTCTTGGTAATGTCTTTATTCGAGGCCAGCCGGGTGGACGCAAAGATTTTGCTATCGCGATACAGTACACACCACATCGATTTCACACATACATAGTTAATCAGACATGCACCTTACACACCTGGTTTACTTTTTTCCCTTATCGAACTGAATCGAGTAGATTTAGTTTATCTCTTTTTGAATTACATGTTGTGTTGTTGTATCATGCAATTTTAATTGTATGATCCAAAAACGGATACATGCATTAGCTTAGTATAGCTTAGCTAGGATAGATTGGGTTTTTCTAGGTAACAGCCAAGCCGAGGTGTGCCGAGCACCCTTGAGCTAGTTATCATAATAAAATCGGCTGAGTGCCTTAAGCGCTCGCCTTAGTAGTCTGGTGAAGCTGTAAAGGCCAAGGAATTAAGGCCAATAGCGTAGTCAGTTCGGGAAAAAAAATGACGCGATAAATCTAACTACTCAAAAAGAAACCTACGGTATAGTTGGACTTTATATGTCTCTCTCTCTCTCTCTCTCTCTCTCTCTCTCTCTCTCTCTCTTGGGATCCTATATCCCCAAACTGTCGGGCCGAGGGCAGACAATGCTTCTCCATCTCGATCTTTCGATGGCTTGATGCTTCACCTCACTCCAAGTAAGCCCATTTTTCTTAGACTTCGAGAGCACAGATCTTCGCCAGGTTTGTCTACGTCGGCCATGTTTACGCCTGCCTTGGGGATTCAATTCCAATGCCTAATTAGGGATATGGCTGTTGTCCCTTCGCAAAGTGTGGCCGATCCAGGTACATTTTCGACGTCGCACTTGATGGTTAGATATGATCTTCATGGCACATTTTCCACAACTCTATATTGCTGCTTGTCTCGGGCTAAAAGATTATATGTATTGTACCATTAATAAAAAAAAAATCGAGCCGTCACGGGACGCCTGGTAGATGTGATACATCGAAATGGATTTATATAATTTATATGCATAAAAGAACAGATTACGACAGGAATCAGCTATGGCATAATGAAAAGATAAAGAAGCATTACAACTTTGTTTCATAAAATAATGACTGTTTATTTATTTTATTGCATAAATATTCATTTTTATTAAATACAAAAATTCAACTAGGCGTAGGTGCGGTGTGTTTGGCGGTATATATCAAACGGCGCTAGATCGTCGGCGCGTGCCATGTAACACTATTAGAACGAGTGGCCGGCAAAACAGTTTACATCTTATGTTTACACAGATAGAGCTGCAAATGTTTTTGAGTATTTCATTAAAAGTGCAAAGTTCGTGTTTTGCGTCACCACGCCAACAATCAGGTTTACCCTCCGCGTATAGAGGTTCCAAATCAAAAATATATTTAACATTTTTCAAGTTAAGACTTTTATACTAAGTTGTTATAGAGTTGATGTACAATTGTATAAAATTAAAGTTTAAATACACTAATTCACAAGAGGCGTTCAGTTAAAGTATTCATTAGGCAATAAGCAGCAGGAAGAGAATACATTATTAAGTGCCACTTGACCTGTTTTCTAGAGGCTTTGTTGCAGCAACTCCCGCTAAGCCGAAGTTTGGGGTCTGGAGCGTATTTAGAACAAGGATTGGGGGATTAACTCAGGTGCCGAACAACTGCGCAATGTGACCACAGCTTAGGTAACTACGTCGGGCTACTTATTTTGTGTTGTGGAATGTCGGAGTTAATTTAAAATTTCACAGTATCATGAAATGTGATTATTTGAACTTACTTATGTATAGTTTATGAAATTAGTTTTATATCAACATTTATAATCTTTATATTTTTAACTAATTAATACGATCGGGGCAGTGATAAGGACGCGAGGAAAAGGATAAATGTAGGATGGATGAAATGACGAAATGTGTCTGGGGTAACCTGTGATCCACAAATGCCTTTGAAACTTAAGGAGAAGGTTTATAAAACTATGATAAGACCGATCATGCTGTATGCATCTGAGTGTTGAGCTACAAAAGAGACGGATGAGAAAAAATTACATGCGGCAGAGATGCGAATGTTAAGGTGGATGTGTGGTGTAACTAGAATGGATAAGATTAAGAATAAGTATATTAGAGGCAGTTTGAAAATAGCACCAATGACAGAAGTTGAGGAGTAATCGGTTAACATGGTATGGGCATATCATGAGGAGAGATGAAAACCATGTGACTAGAAAAGTGCCAATTTCTATATCGTTCTCCAGTTTGTCATAATGTTTTGGTATAATTTGCTATTATACAGCGCTGGATTCCATGAACCTTCTGAAAATTTGTGTGTGTAAATATTTATATTATTATTCCATTTCAGTATAACTTAACTATGTACTACAAAAACGTAACAAACGTGTACAGAGCCGTGGCCACACGGTATTAACTCTTTTTTATGTAGTACTAAATTTTAACCAACAAACAATTACCGTTTAGTTAAAAAGTTTTGGTAACGCATAATATGTTTCTAAATACACATCTGTCATTATAATTTCTACGCTGTTAGTTAACGAACAAAGAGTACTGAAAATAAAAAAAGTCTACTTTTCTACTGAATAGAGTTCTGTTTAAAATTTAATGAATCAACAGTAGTACTTCTCTAACTCCACAGAACCATATCCTTACCTACCTAGTACCTTTCCTAGTACTTAGTGTCAGCACTTCTCCCGGTCCTCTCACGATCCTATTACCAGATTAGGCCCCCATCGGCAGCAGCTCAAGCCTAGGTCCGTTCCCTCGGCCTGGAGCCCTTGAGTGCGCTGCAGTGACACAAAATCTTACATCACTGCAACAACATTACACATATCACACCCACACACGTGCACGCATACACGCTTGCACATGAAAGTGGAAGAGTTTTGTTATTTTCCTTGCCGAACTGAAATAGTTTAGATAATTATCTGATACGAAATATATATAGGAGTAGTTGAGGTATGCTTGGTACACATATATGTTCCAACAACTCATATACGTATGAATAGTTAGCTTAGGTCAGCTCAGATAGTTCGCGAATTGCACATATCAGGCAACAGCCCAAGCCGAGGTGTGCCATGCACCCTTGAGCTAGTTGTCAAATAAAAACGGCTGAGTGCCCTAAGCGCTAGCCTTAGTAGTCCGGTGAATAAAACCTTACTGGGTCAATAGCGTAGTTATTTGGAGAAAAAAAAAACTCACGATCCTGGATACTACTCAACAATTCATTCCCAGATTCGGTCCGTGGTACTCATAATCCTTATATTGACGCAATATTAAATGATAAATAAATACATTATATGTGAAATAGTGTTAAATAATAAATATATATTATAATTGTAACGAATCTTTTCTTTTTTAAAAAGGGTTTTTTTTTATTGTCGCGCGGCAAAATGACTGCACTATGCCTGATGGTAAGCATAGTGCAATCCAAAAACAATAGCGATCACCAATTGACACACTATCCATCGCCGGTCGCCACTATTATGCCGGCCTGCAAAAAGCTGGATATGCACAGGCTGATCCCGAAACGCGACCCGCAGAAGCGAATCACTATTACGGGGTTTTTCGCCATATGCATGGTAGTTGCGACCCAGTGAGGCTGTAAAACCCTACTACACCGCTTTCGCCCTTGCCTCGTTCGTTATTTAGCAGGGTGCACCACGTGCAGGTGAGGTTGGCTTGGGTGTCTCAAGTCTTATGATGTTATTTGAAACCCCGTACACCCCAAGGTTTTAAATGCACCGCGTTCGCCTGAGCACAAGTTCACGTTATCTTTTTTCGCGAGTCTAACCTAACCTAACCAAAGCGAAACAAAATAGCAAGATGGCGAAAATTTAGCAACTGCGGTGCATTTAATATGAAAGCTTTTTAAAGCAAGTATTCAATACGTTTTTAACTTTTTGCAATAACATCGATATAATTTAGTGTTTACTAATGTATACATACAAATTCAATAATTGACTTGTCTTAAACAGTAATTTATAAGGCATTTGACAAGCCTAAAATACACGAAATCTGTGAAGTGGTTACAGTAATCTTTGAATAAGCATTTCCAGACACAAAGAACTTTACACAGCGACGTCAGTTACATTCCCTCAGCAATTAAAATGTTGAAATCCTATATTAATTTGTTCCAGACATTTGAAACATCTGTCTTTATAGTAGACGATGCTTTTGATGTTCCATTTTTTTTTCTTTCTTTTATTTTTGGTAAACCAATATTCTAGAAGATTATTACTACCATTGTCGAGTAGGTAATTATAGGTAATTGTAGGTAAAGTTTTGTGATCATTTCAGGATGGTGGCCCCCTTGATAAAATTATCCAGTGAGTTTATGTGGCATCTCAGAATCAATGCTCCGTGGTATTATTTCCTATCCACTTCACTCGTGCACAATAACCAAACTATATCACGTAAAACACCACCAAAAATTACAAAATATAGTGTCATATAACACAAAATTAGGAATAAAATATAAAATCCACTATATGAGATGTGAAGATCCTGCTAAAAACTCTCAGGAATCTGTTTCATGGTTTATTCTCTACGGATTTTTTAAAAGAAATTTTTATTTTATTTTTTTTTATGCCAAAAAGGCAGCAAACAGGCTCACGGCCCACCTGATGGTCAATTGTTACCGTGGCCTATGAACAACTGCAAAACCAAGGGCGTCACTGTTGTGTTGCAGACCTTGAAGAGCGCAATTACTTGCCGAAGGGCTTTAAAATTTTGATCCGCTATCTTTTTGCGTGACGAAAAGTGGTTTGGTGGAAATACTGTGTTGGGTAGAATGAGAACGGTGTTTCATTTGCCTATGGGTATTGCAGATTAGTGAGACACACGCTCTCCTCGCTTTCTTCTTTTTTTTACTTCTACCGTGTAAGTGGTAGAGTCATGCTGAAGTTAGTACTAGTTTCGGCATGAATGTATTGGCTCGTCCGGTATAATACAACCCGACCCACAAAAAACTGACGTGGGGTAACAGTGCTTCCGTTGTTGTGTTTCATTTGGTCAATGAGAGTGCCGGAGAATCACGTCTCCTCTCCACGTCCTCCTCCTCCCTACCCTTTCCCAAACACAGGCCGGTAACGCATATACGACTCCCCCAGTGTTGCTAGTGTCTATGGACGGTGGTGATCATTTTTTTTAATATCATTAGAGGCAAACGAACAGGTCACCTGATGTTAAGTGAACTAAGTGATTAATAAAGTTCACTTCAACTTGGACGTGGATGAATTCGCGGGCACAGCTAGTAGCTTCTACTATATTAGTAAACTTATTACGTAACATTGGTACACACATGCGAAGCAAGGGTGGATCGTTAGTATATCAAACATTAAATACACAAATTAATCTCAAACAAAAATATTACATCTCCCCAGACAGGCGTTCCCAGTTATAATGAAAATAAAATCCCTTATATAATGAATTCAAATGATACGCACTCAGCAAGCAAATAATGACGAGTAATTAATTATTCTAAAACGTAAACAAACGCGTTTAATTTAAACAAAACAATGTATACAGTGAATTTGTAAGCGGAATGGGTAAGCGCATGTATGTATGAACGATTGTGCCTGTAGGTGTACGAGACAAGACGTTAAACATTTCGTAATCATTTTCAGCTGCCAATTGTCAATTATTCATTGTATAGCGATCGCATATAAGCACAGCTATATTATAATGCAAGGCAACAGCCTAAGCCGAGTTTCAGCCACTTTAGCCACACAAGCGGCGAAGTCCCTTACGCGCTCGTTTTAGTAGTCCGGTGAAGCTGTAAGGCCTTGCTAGGCCAATAGAAAAAAAAAGCTGTGATCAAGTTATTGCACGTTGAATTAAAATTATGATAAAGTATTTACGTTACGCCATCTATGTGATATCTATAACAATCCGTTCTATAGTTTTCTGTGATCAAAAAATAGTTTTAGCCGCCATCTGTTCGAGACTGGTGAAACTTACGATTAATGAAAATAATCAACATTGAAAATCATTAAATTTGTAATTAAAAAAATATTGAGGCCATTAATCGTAATATACATAAATGACAAGTTTTTCATTAGATCGGTTGAGTACTTTCGTAGTTTATCGTGTAATGATCATGATACTGGATTTTTTATATATTTAGACTTAGTTATTGGGTAGCTAGTAGTTACCCGTGACTTTGACCGCGTTAAATTTAGTAAAAAAGGAGACACGCTGAAGCTATTGGTTTCAGCATGAATGGGTCGGCTCGCCCGGGGTAGTACCACCTGACCCACATAAACACCGGCGTGAAGTAACAGTGCTTGCATTGTTGCGTTTCGTTTGATCAGTGAGATTGCCGGAGACCCAACTCCCCTCCTCTCGCCCCTTCCTACTAACCCTTCCTCCGAACACAGGCTAGCAACGCACTTGTGTTACAAGTTACAAGTATCTATGGACGACGGTGATCACTTAACATCAGGTGACCCGTCTGTTCGTTTGCCTCCCATGTAATAAAAAAAAAACTTTAACTTATCGCCATAAGAATACAATAATTACATGCGAAATTTTGATATATCATTCTAGGATACTTATTTTTTTATTCGATTGACATTTTGCATTTTTTTTAATACCCCACATTGCGAACTGGTTTAGCTAGTTTTGCATAAACGTAGATGCCGTCTACGAATCTTGATCTTTCTTTTTTATTTTATTTTTAGGAACCGCTCTTCCGGTAGATTATTCCTACTATTACCGAGAAAGTAATCATATTACAAGTTTCTTGCGACATCTCAATGAACACGTTGGTGACCCCCATATTAAAACTTTCCACGGAGTTTTGTGCCGGTATGTAGGTGGTAGAGCCACGCTGTAGGTATTACTGGTTTCAGCATGAATGGGTCGGCTCGCCCGGGATAGTATCAACCTCTCATAGAAACACCGACGTGAAGTAACTCTTGCATTGTTGCGTTTCGTTCGGTCAGTGAGAACGTCGGATGCCAACCTTCCCTTACCTCTCCCACCCCTCCCCCTCCCTCTTTAAAAATCGAAAACGTCCAGGACTAGGCCCAGGGACACCCCAGGTGTTACCAGTGTCTATAGACGGCGATGATCACTTTTTTCTATGTCATAGTCACCTGATATTAAGTGCTTACCACCGTCCATAGACACCAGCAACACTAGAGGAGTCGCAAGTTCGTTGTCAGCTTGTGTTGGTGGAGAAGGGGGAAGGGGAAGGGAAAGAGAGGGAAGGAAGAGGGAAGGAGGTGGGCCTCCGACCACTCTCACTGACCGAACGAAATGCAACGATGCAAGCACTTCACGTCGGTTTTCTGTGAGAGGGTGGTACTACCCTGAACGAGCCGACCCATTCATGCTGAAACCAGTTATAGCACCAGCCTGGCTCTACCACATAGAAAAACACTTAACATTAGTTGGGGCACCTATTCGTTTGCCCTCAATATATATAAAAAAAGACAGAATCCATGCTCCGTGCTATTTTTTTCCATCCACTTCACACACTTACCAAACTATACTACTTCAAACATTACCGAAATTACTAAATATGAAGACAAATAACACAAGATTATGAATAAAATATAAAGTCCACTACATGGCATTCTAAAATACCGCCAAAATGAACCTTAATAACTGGTCTATATAATTTAATTGCTTTGATATCCTATGTAAGTGCAAATAAACATTGCGTTAATAGGCAAAAGTTTTATCCAACTGTTTCGTATTGCTGGTTCTAACATTGTTCTCTTACCCTACACAATTGAGTTCATTTGAGGAAGCTCTAGTGCATTCTTAATGCTGTAACTTGGGTAATAATTAGAACGTTAAAGTTTTGTGAACCGTTATAACTATAACACTACGCTATCTATACCTAAGAGTGTGGTAGAATTAACATAATTCTCTAATTTAATATCGTGTTACATACCAATGTGCTTTTGTTACTCCGGGACACGGTTTTTGGTTCATGGACTATAATAGAGAAAAAGTAATATCTCGTATTGCATTCTCTAATAACTTTGTTTATATACCTATATAAGGATTAGATATTTCTGGTCCATGGACCAAAATCTTTAGTTTTCCTACATCTAAATTTTATAATGTTGTAAAATAAAAGAAGAACTTCTGAAACTTGACTGGTAGTTCCGGATGTAAACGTGTTCAAAGAAACAATTCTCTTGATTTTTGTATGTAGCTTATCATCTACTATTAGCTGCCCATCCTGATTTGAATTCTGTTACGAACAGCTTTTTTTTTATATCACAGGAGGCAAATGAACAGATGGGTCACCTGATGTTAGGTGATCACCACCGTCCATAGACACTTGCAACACCAGAGGAGTCACAAGTGCGTTGCCAGCTTGTGTTTGGGAGGAGGGCGGTGGGGACAGGAAGGGAAGGAGGAAGGGGAAGGGGAGGGTAGGTGGGTCTCCGGCTCTCTCACTGACCAAACGAAACGCAACAATGCAAGCACTGTTACTTCACGTCGGTTTTCTGTGAGAGGGTGGTTCTTTCTCGGACGAGCCGACCCATTCGTGCTGAAAACAATAATAGCTCCAGCTTGGCTCTACCACTACTAAAGCTGAGCCTCGTAATGTTTATTATAATGTATAATGTAGGATATATAAAAATACCTTATGCAGAGCAGGTATTATGACGTAAAAGTCCATTAATAAAATAAGTCTTGCGAGGCTTAACATCACAAAGTATAGAACAACGTATTATGAATGTGTTAGGTCATAATATTTCATGTAAGTTTCGTATGTTTGTAACTAAGTAACTATGTTTCGAATATTAAAGAGTCTTACGTCGTTAAATATAATGTCTTATGTAGTAATAAAGTTCTTATGTCGTTTATATAAAGTTCTATGTAGTATTAAAGAGTATTATGTCGTTTAATGTCTCGTACATAGAATATCTTATGGTAAAATCGTATGTGTTGATATATTATGTTTGCATTAGTGTAACTTGAGTCATAATGTTTTGAAAAGAGGATATAATGTGTTCTTATGTATATTACTCAAGTAAATAGCCTTGTGTAACGCTTAAAAATATCGGTAACAATAATTTGAATTTAACCGCCAAACCGATTATTATTATTATTTGAAGGAAATCCTACTGAACCACCATGTAAAATGTAAATCGATTCATGTAAACTGTAAAAGTGTATTGTAAATGGCGGCGTCCTTAGGACGCTAGTAAAATACTAGCTGTAAGTGTGTAATCGTGTACTTATATATAAAAAAACGTGTGTAAACCACCGGATTCGCTCCGTTGTCACCCGCGTACGAGGTCGTCCTAGAGTGCCGCTTACTCCGACCTGCGCGACAATGCGTTCTTCACGCGCTACCTCGTCGGCTTCGTCATCCCAGGCGAGCCGACGATCAAAAGGCCCTTTTCAGGGCCAACCAGACAACCCGACGACTCCTAGCCTGCCTACGGACCCTGCTGCCTCGTGTTCTACACCGACCTCTGCTTCTCACACCGGACTCCGCACCTCCGTGCCTGCACCTCAACCGTCGACCTCCGGCGCGCAGCAGCCGCCCCCCCGCGGGCCGTCCTCTACGACAGCGGCATACGAGAGTGACATCTTCACTCTCGCCCAGCTAATTTTAGCTGGGGCCCTGTCGGAAGGGATGCTCCGATGGATGGCGCTGTACCTGCGCATCCACGAGGCCACATCCGAGGGCTTACTGCCTTCCGCGATCGACGCAGTGGCGCTCGCTAGCGCCGCTCGCGGTAAACTCGCGCTCCCCGCGATTCCCGACGCGCCGTCCAGTCCGCTCGGTCGAGCGCTGCGCCGGAAGCGCAGCGATCCCGATGCAGGGCCCGCCGCGAGTCGCGCGACATCACCCGCGCCAGCGCAAGAAATCCTGCCTCAAGCCAAGAAGCCGAAGACCAAGACTACAACCGAAACCCCAGCGAAGCAGGTGTGCGCACCCACACCCGCCCCCGCTCCGCCGCGAAGGGCTGCCCGCGAGCAGCCCTCTTATGCGTCGATCGCAGCGCCTCTAGCGCGCGATCCGCAAACTATTCCGGTTACGCGCCCGCGGAACCCTAAACTGCAGCCATCGCGCGACAGTGCTGCCGCCGCGATTGAACCTGACACGCCCGCGTCGCCCGAGGAAAAGGGACCGCGATATCCTCCAATTATCGTCGAAGACCTGCCGAACTGGAGCCAGCACTTCGAAAAATTGGCGGATCGACTGGGAAGGCCCGTGAATGCCAGAGCCCATGGAAATGGCATCAGATTTATTCCCGCGGACGCAGAAGAGTACCGCGTAACTCAAGATTACCTTGACAAGCTAGAGGGGGTGGAATGGTTCACATACACCCCCCCAACGCAAAGAAATCTCAAGGTCGCAATACGCGGCCTACCAATGGAGACTGACCCTGCCGTAATTGTAGAAGCTCTGCGCGTGAGGGGGTTCACGGCGGAGTACGTGCGGCAGATAAACGGACGCGGCGGTAGGAGGGGGTGTATCTACCACGTGGTCTTGAGAAGAACACCCGGCCTAGTACCGGCCATTTACACCATAGACGACCTGCTGCCAATGAAAGGGATGTCCATCGAGGCGTGGCGAGGCAAGCGCCGGCCGGCTCAATGCCACCGGTGCCAACAATTCCGCCACGCCTCCCAGAACTGCCACAGACAGATCGCCTGCGTGCGATGCGGAGGACCCCACCCCGCCGCGCGCTGTGAACGCCCGAGGGAGGAGCCCGCCACCTGCGCGAACTGCGGGGGCGCCCATCCCGCGAATAGCCTGACGCTGTGCCCCGTATTCAAACGGGAGATTCGCAACCGCCGCGCCGGAACCGTCGCCCGGACTGGTGACTCCGGGCGCAGGACGCGTCCCAGCGAGGCACCTCAACAACCCAGGGTGGTTGAAGAAACGGCCGCGGGAAGCCTTATGGCCCCCGCGAACGACCCGATACCCAGAAGGAGTACGCCGCCCCCGCAACCAGCGGAAGATCAGTCGCCGGAGGCCAGCCGGAAGAAGGCACTGAAAGCCATAATACGGAAAGCTGCCGCAATAAAGGGACAACAACCCGATACTGAAGCCGAGAAGGCATGTATGGCGTACCTAGACAAAGTTTTTGCCTAGGCACGCCATACGACAGCAACCCGGCCGTTTAGGCCCGAAGTCAGTCACCAACCTAGAAGAAAGCAAGGTGCGACTCAGCCGAGTCACACCCCCGACGCCCACTCAAGACGCGAGAAATGCGTCATCATGACACACCCCTAATAGGGGTGGCGAGATGAGACTTCCGTGAGAGGAGCTATCCTGGGACGGATTACCCGCACCCCCCTGACGGGGGGTGCGAGAAGATTACGACGGTGTAAACCACCGGTTCTGCAGACACGATTACAAGAATGTAAAGTATTCTTATAAATATACACTCCACTAAAGTTTGAAGTTCTACTGCAGTTTTATTGAACCCGGAGGAGACCTCGACCCCAACAAATTCATTAATTAAAAAAAATATATACTTTATTTGTATTGTTGGTGTATTTGTTATAATTAATGAATTGATGTATATTAACGAAGGAAATAATATGAAATCTTACCTTTACAGTAAGACCTTGTAACGAACTAAATACTCAACTGAACAATTGAACGTTAATCTGTCAATATTTTTGAAGATCTCAATACTCCCTTCTATCTGATCCACTCGATCACTTTTCTGTGGCTTGTTCGATATAAAATTAACATTAAATAACAGTAACATTTTAAATGACCAGCACGCTACAACTTTTTACACCGAAATTTTTCCAATCAAAAATGCTCACTTTTCTCTATAATTATCCAAAAATCTTGTCTTACTAATTACAAACACATCAAAAAAAAGAATTAACCAAGTAAGTGCAGTCGTTTTGATATTATATACTTTTATATTCGGCAATTGATTTTTGTTTTTATATTAACTTCTGCCTGGGACTTCATGGAATATGTAGTTTCTTTGGGCTAACGCCAACACGCAGCGGAAGCTCTCAAAAAGAAAAATAATCGATTTTCAATATTCTTAATTGGTGCTCCACTCCTATTGGTCTTGGCGTGAAGATATATAGCCTATATCTCTTCTCGATAAATGAGCTATCTAACTCTGAAATAACTTTCAAATCGGACCTGTAGTTCCTGAGATTAGCGCGTTCAACCAAACAAACGCTTCAGCTTTATAATAATAGTTTAGATAAGGTTATAAAGAGAAAATTTTTTTATATTTGTAGTGCATAAATAAATAAAGTACTTAATTCTCTCACCAACAGTAGGACAAATTATCAGCAAGTAACGTGAGTTATGTTCTCTTTTCAAAATCTAAACTAACTTGATTTTAAACACAACCAATTGTATTGTAAATGCGAAAGCTTTATAATAAAACATAAACAACACGTACTAAAAAACATTTTAATCAAGTGTAATGATTGAATTCTTAAAAAAGCAAATCGCTCGTTCACAGTTCATTGTCCCTGAATGTCTAGACAGTTGGAAAGTATATTTTTTTAGTGCAATCATTAACTCGTATAACCATAGTCTATCTATGTTTAGGGATCGGTGGTTTATTCAAATCATTTTATGATAAATCCTTTGCATATGCGATTTATCCATAAAATTAAGTGTGTATAGTCGTCGCCAAAGTTTTAGACCACTCTGGTTATAGATGCGACTACAAATTTGAGCATAAATACGAATTACCTAACTGTATACATAAATAGTAGTCCGATGAAGCTGTAAAGACCTTACCAGGTCAATAGCGTAGTCAGTACGAGATAATATAAGTATATATAAAAATTCAGTGTCATGTTGTTTGTCTATGATTAACTCCGAAGCTGCTTAACCGATGTTCATGAAACGTTGGCATTTATGTATAGTTAGGTCCAACTTGAGAGATAAAATCATTTATGTTTCATTAATGGCCTCAATTAAATTAAATTTTAATTTTTGTCAATTTTATTAATTGTATGTTTCATTCAGGTTTGAACAGATGGGTTTTAAATTAGTTAGTATAAGGACACTAGAGCACCGACTGTTATAGATATCCCGTAGATAGCGCTGCGTCTTTAATTTTGTGTGTCTTTTTTTAAACGAGCAATTCTTGTATATTTTTATATTTGTATATATTCAGGATCTCGGAAACGGCGTTATCTATTTCCGTGAAACTTAGTATGTAGGTATTTTCGGAGACGATAAATCGATCTAGCTAGATTTTATTTAGATATTTTCAGGTAATGAAAAAATATACCAAGAACATAAAGGTAAATTTCGCCGGCGCTGTCAAAACAAAAATAGCTCAAATAGAAATCAATTGCTTCGAAAATCCCTTTGAATCCGAGTAATAGCAGAAGAGATATATATTTTTTTTTTGTAAGAAAATGTTAATTTTGTAGGGCAAAGCCAACAGTTTATTTTGATTTAAAAATGTTTTTTTTAAAGAACCGAGCTAGGCTCGGTCGCCCAGGTACTAATTCAGTACATTCAGACGATTTAAGGATAATTGCCAATTATAGGCACCTATAATAATATTTTAAACTTATTTTGTATTCAAATTTTCACAACATTGTGCGCTATGCCAACTTATAGCTACATTCAAAGCGGATTGTATAATATTACAATGGAAACCAAGATGGCGGCGTCAGTTTTAGTAACTTCTAAGATTTAGGCGCGCGTATATTTAATATAAAAGGATTTCCAAATTCGTGCATATTTATTGCCTACATTATGAGCTAGTAAACTTGGGCGCACTACATTTCGCTTTTTAAAAACTACAAATCGCTTTGAAGCCGTTCATTGTCGAGATTAGACTTATATACTATGTTTTCCACCTATGGTAGACTATCTATTTTAAGTGTGTCACGTACAAGTATCGATTCTACACATACTAATTGTTTATTCTTCTTATCCTTAAAATGTGACCTAGCGACTCGCTACATTCCTGGGGGAAGAACGCTAGATAAGGCTAACTTAAATAACACATGTACAATATGAATATGTGTTACATTAGCATTATATAGAAATAAATACTAAATTAATCTCTAATTATTTAAACAGATTAATATAAATCTAAAAATCCCTAAGAGAATTTATTTCTTATTCTTTACTTAAACTTCTGGCATATTGCCAAGGATTCAGAATTATATAGTTCGATGCGTTATCCCGACACATATTAACTATTGACTCATTATTGTTTCAATATTGGTATATATTTGAAACAAATACATAAGAATTATTTTTGAAGTAAAACTACTTACGGGAGGATTTTAAAGTTCTGATCCGTTATATTTTTGTATGTTTGAAAACTGGTAGGTGTAAACACTGTATCGGACCGCGTAGGAGCAGTGTCTCGCTTACCTTTGCATATTGGAGAACACGAAACGTGAGACATATGATCTACTCGCTTTCTTTCTGAAGGTTTCGCTTTTACCTCTACAACTACACAATTGTTTTTGCCATTTAATCTAATATTTTATCAGAATAAACACTTAAAACTGTGTTATATATTCAAGTTAGAGCGTTAAAATAAAATACAAGCTTTTATTATCTGCATTTCCTTTCTTTCCCATTTAACTTTAGATAAAAAACACAATTTAAATATTATTTTCTTATAGGAGGCAAATGAACTGGCGGGTCACCTGATGATAAGTGACCACCGCCGTCCATAGACACTAGCAACACCAGGGCTCATAAGTGCGTTACCAGTCTGTATTTAGAGGGGCTGGAAGAAGGGAGATGAGGAAAGAAGAGGTGGGCGTCCGGCGCTCTCACTGACCGAAAAAAACGCAGCAATGCAAGCACTGTTACTTCACGTCAGTGTTTCTGTGGCTCGGGTGGTACTAACCCGGGCGAGCCAACCCATTCATGCTGAAACCAGTAATAGCTTCAGCTTGACTCTACCACCTCAAAAATGAATAAATATACACCTTGATATAGATTAGTGATACTACGATAATAATTTTTAATTATGATTTTACTACATAGCCTCATTTTTTATGAAATATTTATTACTAAGTTTAAATCTGAAATTTCCATAAAAATTATAGTGATGGTTTTTTATTATATAGCAGTTAATTCATCCTATTACATTCAGGTACAACTCCCTACTTACTCTTTCTTAAAGTTTTAACATCGATGAAAGGAAAGGAAATGCTTTTACTAATAACAATAGGTTTGTTTAGTTAGTCAAATAAATCAGCGTTTATCGGTATGGTCGTACCAATTTAAATAAACAAGAGAAAAACATACTGTAATACTTTTGCGGTTACATTGAATGGTAATTGTGTAGGTAACTGCTCTGTAAGTTTCGCATAAAAACCAAAACGGGCAGTCATTACCCACTGTATTTTTAAAACGGAGAAACTAGGTTAATGTAATTATTACAAAGGTTACGGTGTTTTTACAGTAACCTAGCGTAGGAGGTACTCTGGGAGGTAATAGTAAGACGATTCTGTTAACAAAATTATCCTTTAAGAAATGTGAGATTATATTATTACTAACTGATAGCCGCTTGCTGCGCTGGGATTTAAATAATGGCAAAAAGTCGGAAAAATCCAATAATTGATAATAACTGATAATAATCATCTACGAAAAAATTGGCTTCGAATGGTCACAAAAACTTATGTCGATAGATTTTGTAGTTATCAAAGGATTTAGCTTCAAAAGGAACTGTTTTCTCTTTCAATTTTTTATCCAGCTACCAAAAAATTTAAATACGTATTTAATACTTGCTTTAAAAAAGTTTGGATACTTTCGTTTTTGATGCACCGCGCTCGCCAACCGCTGCCGCGGCAAGTTAGCGTTATCTTTATTCCCAAGTCTAACCTAATCTAATCAAACAGAGATGAAAGAGCAAGATGTCGAACGTCCATCGGGCGTGGTGTATTTAATACGAAAGTACCCAAACTTTTTTAAAGCAAGTATTCAATACGTATTTATCTTTTTTGTAATAAGACGGGTAGTTTAATACCATTATTTGAATAAAATTATAGAGTAAACTCTATTTTCACAGTAATATATTTAATAATATGCAATTAATAAATACTAGCTGCGTCCAGTGGTTTAATAATACAATAAGCTTCAAAAAATCGCCACAAAGCACGACTGTTGCGTAGAAAGCCTAACGCGCAACTGAGTCGCGCGGTACTACGATAACTCTGGGTACTTGCTTCTAACCGAATGTTCATCTCGCCCTCGGCCGCCGCCTCCCGGCGACATACTAGACGTCCCGCTCATATATTTTGTTTTCGCATAGTGTATTTTCTTACTCAGAATTTTTAATTTATTTATGTCCGATAACAATAACTGTAACCTACCATCTTACATATTAAACAAGCTTTGAAATCTAAAATTAATTTTCAAATATAACCTAGCACTTCAGATTAGTGAGTTCGAACAACCAAAAAAATAAACTCTCGAGCTTTATATCATTAGCATTGATAAATAAAACATTTCAATTTCGTGCGATTCTACATTCGTGACTTTTTCACAATTGCTATATTGTTTTACAAATCTTTTTCAACCGGTTTAGCGGCTCTAGGTAATAAGTTATCACTGAAATGAGAATTCTCACTTTCCTTGGTCCAGAATGACTTATCTGTACTTGGTAAGGCGAAGGTTCTGTTACCAATCAGCTTCATGTCGATCAATCGAATGGCTTTGATAAGATTTCTTTCCATCCCATTTATTAACTTTTTTTTTATATCAAAGGAGGCAAACGAACTGGTGGGTCACGTGATGTTAAGTGATCACCACCGTCCATAGACACCAGCGACATCAGGGACGTCGCAAGTGCGTTGCCAGCCTGTATATGGGAGAAGGGGGAGGGGAAGGAAAGGGAAAGAAGGAAAGAGGAAGGGACGTGGACCTCCGGCTCTCTCACTGACCGAACGAAACACAACAATGCAAGCACTGTTATTTCACGTCGGTTATCTGTGAGAGGGGTGGTGCTACCCCGGAGGAGCTGACCCATTCATGCTGAAGCCAAAAATAGCATCAGTGGGGCTCTACCACCTCTACTTTATCTGCCAAATTTTAAGTAATCGAGAATTATCCGCACTACAAATAATAATGTTTTTTTTTTATCTTCTACCATATTTTATTAAAATATTATAGTGGACATTACTTTGTTCTTCCCTCTAGAATTCATTGTCCGATACCATGTCTCAATACAATAAAATACGTTTGATTTTATTAGGGGGAGGTGTACCTACCTGAAAAAGTTAAATTTGAAACTAGTAATAGAAAGAGTAAAATATTAGTAACTAAAACAACAAAAAGTAATCATCATTACATTTCAAGCAATTAATACAAACTCTGAACAAATTATTAACCTAAATCTTCTTTATGAATCACTTTATTTACTGGCGAAAAACACATGAAAATTTGTTCAATAGTTTCTGAGCTTATCGCCAACAAACCTGATAAGATCGCAGCCCAAATTTTAAATTTTATATACAAAGATCCACTCATATATACAAGTGTCGCATACCGTTGTGTTCGTCGCGGTGTGCGCCAGACTATTTGACTACTATTATATATATTTAGTGTAAACGGACTTGTATATAGCCTGAAAACGCTGAAAAAACGAAGTTTTTGACATTTTTTTCAGTTTTTGAAAATTTCAAGTTTTCTTTTAATATTTTTCGATTCCATCAGACCGGAAGCACCACCCCTCACTCGCCGCACTCGTCGGAACAGTTGAGACGCGTCCCGAACTCTGAAAATAACAAAATTCATTAAAATCAACATTTTTAAAATTTTATCAAAATTACCAGTTAACTTACCTTTTGGGAATCAAAATCCTATTGCATCCGGTCGGGAGCATCACCCCTTACCCGTCGCACATGTCGGCACCGTCGAGGGACGCACCCGGGATTTGTAACAGATAAAAATAATTAAAATTAGTTGTTTTTCAGTTTTTCCGGAAAATTCCCTCTGAATTTCCCGGAGTTCTCACGTGAGGGGATAGTCCTTGACATGCCCAACACGAATCCACCGAAAAAACTGCAGAAATCGGTCACGAAAATCGTTTTCCAAAGGAAAAACAAAAGACATTAGGAAGTTGATAGACTCTGCAACTCCTTTACAACAAAAATCTATAGCAACTGAAGTGTACCGGGACTCAAAAAATCAATTATAATTAGCAGTTAATATGAAAACGGCGATAAAAGAGTCCCTTTCAAATAATTTACGGCAACTTTATGAGATCATTCTAAATCTAACGGAAAAAACTGGAATACTAGAAACAGATATCTTGAATATACACTGTCAATACAAAGAAGTGGCTTATCAGCAGGAGAAAACATGCACAGAAAAAATGGTTGAGATGGTTAAAGCCCTGGAGAAGACAACAAATAAAGATATTATTAAAGCAGATTTAGTCAGTATTATAGATGAGTTAGAAAGTAAAAGACAAACAAATAGTAATAGTAACATAATATTAGAGAAAACTGAAGAAATTAATAAAGAAATAATAGAAATTAAGGATAAACTACAAGATTTAAAGATTAAAGTAGAAAATACACAGATAAATGATATAAATAAACTTATACCCCAAAACCAGCTTTCTCCAGGGAAAAGGACAAAATTTATTCCTCAATCACTGCACTCAATAATAATTTCGTCGACTTTAGAAGAGGACACAAGCGGCGATGTCCTTGAAAGGATCAGGGTCGCCGTGGATGCCAATACGACGGGGCTGCGGGTAGAAAAGGTTAGAAAAGTTAAAGACCAAAGGGTTGTGGTCGGATGCTGTACAAAGGAGGAGATAGACATGATTGATAACAGAATTAAACAGAAGGCCCCTAAACTAAAGGTCGAGGTGGCAAAGAATAAAGACCCACTTATAATAATAAAGGATGTCCTAACCTATAATAGTGATGAAGACCTTATTAGATTACTTAAGAACCAGAACCAACATCTTCTAAGGGACATCCCAGATGACGAGATAAGGGTCCATGTGAAGTATAGGAGGAAAAATAGGAACCCTCACACCAACAATGTCGTGCTCCAGGTGTCACCGAAAGTGTGGGAAAGGTTGACAGCGGCCGGTAAAGTGTATATGGATCTGCAACGGGTGGCTGTTGAAGACCAATCCCCACTGATTCAGTGTACACGATGCCTGGAGTTCGGCAATGGCAAAAAGGTATGCAGGGAAACA
>JACEII010000078.1:413949-428215 GCA_014332785.1 Antheraea mylitta | reverse complement strand
AAAAAAAAGTTATCAAATAACTCAGTATTGGATTATTATGTACTGTTTTATAATACTCTTAAATAATATAAAAATAGCACTAAGACATAATAAAAATAAATCCACAAAACTACTAAAGAAAATAATAAAGCATAAATCAAGAAGTCGAATGGAATGACAAACTCATTTAATAAAACTCCCCCAAATAAAGGCAGACGGAAACAGGCATGGAATTATCTGGAGACAAACACCGTATTAATAATTCAACATAAAACAGATCATCAAACTACGTTTATTATGACTAAAACAATGTGCCTTTTAATTTTAGTGATAAATTACAGTTGCCCGTAAGTAGCCGACTGGAGGGGAGGCGATGACAAAGATCATAGAATATACAGATGCGATATTATTGTTTTTTTCATTTCGTAACTATGTAGGTTTCGGTGATTTATCACAATCTAAACTGATGGTAATGTGGCTTAAGCTGCTGAAATAAACTCATAAAATAAATACTCTTTGCTGGGTCATACGTCTCTTCCCTACGTAGGAAGGTATGGCTATAATCACAACGCCAGCCCACGACGTACTAATTTTGAAATTATTTTAATCTAAGCTTGTAACCTAAAATTGTTAACTTTCATAGTCATTCAAATTTGTTAATGTATAATATAATGTATAAAGTATCTCAATTGTTAAATAATGTTTAATTACATATAATACTCAACAAAAATAGAGGTCAGGTCAATAGTAGGTGGTAGAGCCACGCTGAAGCTATTATTGGTTTCAGCATGAATGAGTCGGCTCATCCGGGGTAGCACCACCCTCTCACAGAAAACCGACGTGAACTAACAGTGCTTGCATTGTTGCGTTTCGTTCGGTCAGTGAGAGCGCAGGAGACCCATCTCCCCTCCCCTCGCCTCTCCTCTCCCTTTCTCTCCATTCTCCCAAAGACAGGCTGGCAACGCACGCGCGACTCCTCTGGGGTTGCTAGTGTCTATGAACGGTGGTGATCGCTTAACAACAGGTGACCCGCATGTTAGTTTACCTCCTATATGATGAATAAAGGCCACTAGAAAACAGAATACATGAGAAAGATTTTCTAAATATCTCAAAGAAAGTATTGTCGCATACATTATTCTTATGAAAAAGTATAAGATATATTCATGACACATAAAGTAGTATACTTTGTTTTGAAGCATGGTTGGCAATTCTAGTACCATAACCAACATTTTGGTACAACTTACTAGCTTCTCCCCGTGACTTCGTCTATGTAAAATAGTTAGTAACGCTAATACGCAACTGTAAAAGGAAAAAAAAAACGATTTTGAAACATTCTTACTTGTTGCTTCGCTACTATTATTATTAGCGTTTTAGCGTGTTGTTTTATAGCTTATAGCCTTCCTCGATAAATAAGCTAACACTGAAATAATTTTAAAAATAAATTAGTGCGTTGAACCAAACTAACAAACATTCCAGCTATATAATATAAGTATAGATGAGTGGAATGCAACAATAAGCATGAAGAGTTTTTGGCGGGATCTTAGGCTGTCATTCATGTAGTGGATTTTATATTTTATTCATAATCTATGTTATTTCACTTTATATTTTGTAAATTTGGTGGTGTTTTACGTAATATAGTTAGTTTATTTAAGTGAAGTAATTGAAGAATAATACCACGGAGCATGCAATTCTGAGATGCCACAAAAACTCCCTGGACAGTTCTAACAAGGGATCCACCATCTTGTTAGAATATTGAAATAATCACACGACGCTTGTAATGTTATTGTATAATAATGTTCATTGAAACAAAACATTGACATTGGCGAATGTTTCTGCTGAGCCAAAACAACAAAAAGAAAAATAAGCATGCGTGAGACGCTTCTGCGTTATTATCTTTTAGGATGTTGTTAAAGGAGGACGCCAGTCGGAGGGAGTGAACAGAATAATGACGTCAGCCAAAAAGTAATTTTCGCGGTGACTTGCCACGGCAATTGTACCGCCGAGTCATCGAGTTGACGCGACCCTGTATGTAATTAACTATTTTTTTGTTGATGTGACCTGAGATAAGAGCTTGAGGAAATACGTTATTACTTTTTAGTACACATTAGGCTAACTCAACAAGCCACCCTGAAATAGATAATACTCAAACTGCACTCTGGTTTAGTTGAAAGTTTCCATTATTTTATTATGATATGTGGTTGTACTGTCATAGTTGCAAAAAGGTATGTAGTTAATTTGATTTTAAATAGTTATGCTTCTTCAAATGTTTTCTTAAAAATAGAATCTATAAAATACAAATTATTTTTTGAGAAAAATATTTAATTGGGATGCGAATCTATACTAATATCATAAAGAGGTAAAGTTTGTAAGATTATGCCGTAGGAGGTAATCTCATTAACTAGTGGTCCGATTTGAAAAATTATTTCTGAGTTATATAGTCCATTTATCGAGGAAGGTTATGGGTTATATATGATCACGCTAAGACCAATAGGAGCGGAGCACCAATGAACAATGTTTTAAAATCGGGATTTTTTCCTCTTGAGATCTTCCGTTGCGTGTTAGCGTTAGCTCAAATCAAAACTTATTTTGCTTTGTGGCGTAAAAGTAATCACTGACGTAGAAAGTTATATTAATGGTACTGTTTATTTATTTAATTATTTCTTGTAATTTCTTAATTATTTAGTTTCATTTAAATATTATCAAAATTCTTTGTTAAAAAATATATATGATAAAAGTGACTATTACAATTAAAGCTCACATAATATTTAAAATTTTGATGAGTCAAAATAATTCTAACGGTAATTATAATATGCTTAGTTTTGTTAAAACAAGCTTCGGGTTTGAAGCCGAAAATTAAGGTCTGTTAATTGGACACGGGCACCCTTTAGCTTTGCCCAACAAACGCGCTTTGTTAAAAGTATTAACGTGTTTGCGCGCGTTCGCGGTTCTCTACGTATCTGTGTCAAGGAGAGAGAATTTTCTAGAATTAAAATAACCTTTTAAAAACTGTTTATTTAGTTATAGTATCATAGAGGTTCGTAGCATCCCCATAACTAAATTATTTTGAGCTGAAAATCCGTCATTAAGCTCCTATAGATCTGTTTCGGCTTCATGTGCTCGAATGTTACTCTTTAATCTTTAACGAGCTACCTTTGTGTTATACATTGATATATACCATAATTGTGGTTATTGTAGCGATGGTTTTACTATCTGAATTAATGTTATATTTGACAATGCGATATTTGTTTATTAATCTCTACTTAACCGATAAGATTTTGCTTCACATTGCGGGAGGTAAAAAAAATGTAGGATGTTTTTCATAAAGCAAAAGAATGAGTGCATGTAACTGTCACATGCGATTGAAGTGAAACTTTTTAAATATTTTTGGTTTTCTTAATAAATAGTTTATAAGCAAATCAATCAAACATTTTTGATATACAAAACAGTAGAGAATATTAAATTAATTAAAAATAAAAATCTTACAATAAAATTAATTATGTATATGTGACCGTTCTGCCGTCTGGTTTCAATAGAAGTAAGTAACAAGTTAGATCAAAGCTTCATTATCTGTAGTGCCATCTATCAGCTAATTCGAAACTTGAATAACAGGAAATATTAGCAAGTCTTTGTTTTTTTTTTTTTTATATTTTGTTTTAGTCTGCAGACTCTTGGTCCGCACCTTTTTTTTGCTTATATGTAGTTTTTTTTTTTTAACGTAAAAATCGTATCCGTGAGCATATATATATATACATTATTATTATTAGTAGTAGTAGTATTAGTGGTATTAGCAAGTTTTTGTTATAAAATAAATAAAGTGTAGAAAAGTACGAACAAATTACTATGATAAGTAACAAATTAAATTAATTATGATTTAATAGAAATTTTGGTTTTGTTTAATTATTTTCTAACCGGATGTACAGAAATGTGACGCCATATTGCCGTAACGGACTTCCGTTGCATTGTCCTTTAGTTATCTCCTTTTTATATCAACGTGATACACACCCTCTCGGGGGAGACAGTAGGTTATGTCCGACTCCCACGGACTAAAGCACCACGGTGTACCGACAAATCGTATTTGTTGGGGTGGGTCCAGTTATCTCCTAGTCGCACCTAAAGAAGCTTTACTTCAAAAATGTACTGTTCCAAAGGAATTAATCTAAATTATATGAACGCGCGCAAAGCCGTAAGCAAAAGCTAGTCATAATATATTTTACGACACAAAGTATAGCAAAGAGCTTTTACAGTTCACGGGCTTTTAAGTGTCCAATGTAATGGACTATACATCTCTAAAAGAAACACAGTGGGTAATAGAATACAATGGTCATGTCTGACTGGATACTGATTAACATACACCAACTTAAACACTCCCAATCGCTTCAAAAAATTGCCAATAACTATGATTCTCTTGTTGGTACCAACATTGCCGATCTCACACTTTTATGATATAATTCCATCAAATATGGTAGCAAACTTGTTCAAATTGCTCTCTCATCCAAAGTCGATACATTCTCTACGTTATATATAAAATAAATATTAAAATAAAAATTTCTAGTACAACTCCATCAACATGTAATTTGTGTATGTCTCAATTCTTAATTCTTTTATGGGACACTAACATTTGTCATCGCTGAGACCCAATTGCGTGTAGACGCTCGTTGCAATTCCATCTATAAATTTTCATCTAACTGAAAAATTACATTACTCTATTATCCAAGTAGATTTTCAACCGTTAGTATATGAAAATAAAGTCTACAATATCTGGTATCATATATGAAATATGTGAACCGAGTCGATGACCGCTTTTCTGTTTAATTTTGTAAATATCCTCTAGTTTATGGATACAGTAGAGTTCATTAAGCATTCCATATTATATTTATTTAGGATATACCAATTGAGTATTTATTACGGATAAGCTGTTCAGTCTAGACATTTAGCATTGGGTTATTTGTCTAGTGGATCAGTGAAGCAATGTATGGAGGTAATTTGTATATGAAATATCTTATCATATTGTTTTATCGTACGAAGCCAATATTATGTATTCATAACCTAGATTTGTAAACGACTGATACAGTTTTGATACTGGAGAAAAAAAGCAGTGCGTGTATCAGTGTGTACACGCGGAGGAAGTGAAACTTATTAGGCTTATAAGGTGATAGAGCCACAAGAGGAATGGGTCGGCTTGTCCGGGTAAGTACCACCCTCTCATAAAAAACCGACGTGAAGTAACAGTGCTTGCATTGTTGTTACGTTTTGTTCGGTCAGTGAGACCCCCGGAGGCCCACCTCATTTCCTCTCCCTTCCTTCTCTTCCCCTGGGCGTTCCCCTTTTGCCCACCAACATAGGCTGGCAACACACTTATGACCCACCTGTTTGTATGCCTCCTGTGATATAAAAAAAAATGAAAATAAACTATGTATGTAGACTTACCTTATTATTACCTTACGTTTAACACGTAACGAAATTTTTTTTCGTACCGTACCCATAAAATGATTCATTTCAACACAAACAATTCCTTATTTTGTATTCAGTAACACCAGTAAGTCTTCTAGGTAGCCAATTTACCGGAGAATATATTCAAACACCATGTCAATAAAATTTCACTTCTAAGAGGTTTTTATAGGGTTCATTGTTATGTGATCGACGGTAATGTATGGTAATGAATCCTCTTTTGAATTTCTCAGAAAATAATAATACACGACTGTCAATAATATTTGTATTGTTTCGATTAAAAAAAACTTCTGGCCTTGACTTCTCAATGACCTTGATCCTTTTATAACCGGTGGTATTCTTTCAATATTTATAAGTGCCTTCTCAGAATCTTAATTGAATGAACTATTTTTGATTTCAACCAACCTCCTACCTAAACTAATGTTGCGTCGACGTTATGTCACGAAATTAATTCCCTTTTTAGACTCCTTGGTGGTGGATTATCAAAATTCCTTTCTTACTGCTCACCTACGTTATATAAGAAAGTTCTATGCATAAATTTCACGGTTCTATACCTGCTGGTTTAAATAGTGTTATTCAACAATAACCCTTAAGGATTTTATTAAACGGATAACTACAAAAGTTGTATTGGTTTTGCTTGACCAGTAAATTTATAATGCCATGTTTATACGAATGTCATAAAGCTGAAGACTTTGTTTGCTTGACCGTGCTAATCTCTAGAACAACTAGTCCGATTTGAAAAAAAAAAAATTCAGTGTTAGGTTATTTATCAAGGAAGACTATACATTGTATTGGTTTTGCTTGACCAGTAAATTTATAATGCCATGTTTATACGAATATCATAAAGCTGAAGACTTTGTTTTCCTGACCGTGCTAATCTCTAGAACTAATACGATTTGAAAAAAAAAAATTCAGTGTTAGTTAGGTTATTTATCAAGGAAGACTATACATCAGCACGCTAATATCAATAAGAGCGGAGCACTAATGAAGAATGCTTCAAAATCGGGGTTAACGTACTTTTTATTTAAAAATATTTTCACTTTCTACATAAAGGAAGTCGCGAGTTAAAATTAGCGTTAGCCCAAAGTATTTATCCACGCGGACGAATTCGCGGGCAGTAGCTAATTAAGTATACTCGGTGTTTTGATTGTATTTATCACGTAATAATTATTTTTGTCTGAGGGTTGAACGACTTTGTAGGTTAAATTTATTTGGTGGGGGAAACTTGTGGGGTTGCGCCACCGATGACCTCGACATGCTCGTGAAGCATCACCGATGACTTCGACATGCTCGTAAAGCGTCACGTGAGTGACAACCTCGTTACATATTGCGCATGCGTTAGTCTAATAACGCGTAGTATAGCGGCCTGTGACTAGTAGTTCGGTGAAGCTGTTAAGACCTTGCTAGGTCAATAGCGTAGTCAGTTCGAAAAAAAAGCGGCCTGTGGAGTAATAAAATTGATCTTTGTATCGAGCTTTCGATTTTTCGTTAATTAATTAATTGTTAATATATCATAAATATATGAAATAATAAAATATTCAATATTATTGCATATGTTTAAAAAAAAAAAAAACATTTTTTCCTATTTAAGTAACTGCTGTGATTCACCGTTTGTATTTGCCACGCGATATGCTGATATATACGCGGAAGATGTAGGTTTTATACAATGTTTGTGTTACCTTTGAGTAGTTGCAGGACTTTAGTACTTGGTACTTGATTTTACTACATTGAAGCTAATTTCTAAGACGCTTGCATGGACGCTTGGATGCTTGAAAACCACAATTTTTATATGTGATATATTTATTGGGGCAACAACAATGCAGTAATACAAGCTTATTTCAGTTTACCAGTATACGCCTATATTTGCTCGTCCATCACAAACGCTGTATTGTATGAGGCATACAATTGCGGTTTGCAATCAGTCCACGTTAAAAAGTAACCTGGTTTCTTTCTGTTTCCATGAAACAATACCTTGTTTTTATTTGAACGATATCAACACATTCTGTACATTTAAAACTATGTACTTGTCGATTGTGAGAAGATAAGATTAAGAATAAATATATCAGAGGAATTTCGAAAATAGCACAAGTGACAGAGAAGTTGAGGAATAATAGGTTAGCATGGTATGGGCATGTCATGAGGAGAGATGAAAACCATGTAACTAGAATAGTTTTGAATATGATGGTGAATGGATATAGAAGTAGAAGAAAACCGAGAAAGGTAAACTAGTAATAGTTTTTTAGGTAATAGTGTTAGGTTCTACAATAAAGTCCCAAAGCATGTTACCGATTGGCCAGACTGTAAATTTAAGCGACACGTCAAGAGGGTTTTAGTGTAAAAAGGATATTATAGAGTGGATCAGTATGTGAACGATAACGATGTCTGGAAATATAGAAGTAGAAGAAAACCGAGAAAGGTAAACTAATAATAATTTTTTAGGTAATAGTGTTAGGTTCTAGAATAAAGTCCCAAGCATGTTACCGATTGGCCAGACTGTAAATTTAAGCGACACGTCAAGAGGGTTTTAGTGTAAAAAGGATATTATAGAGTGGATCAGTATGTGAACGATAACGATGTCTGGAATTGAATCCTCTCTGTGCATCCACTAAAAGTTATTGTGTGATGTATTGGAAATGTATGTTAAAAATGTACCCGATCGAGTTTTTTGCCGGTACTTCTCGATGACTGAGGTGTTTTCCGAATCGGTGGTAGTTTTTGACGATCGTAAGTACCTTATTAGGGCCTAAACTAAATAAAGTATTTTTGATTTTATTTGATGTATGGATGGACTGTGTAAAATGATGTGTGTAAAAGGTGTGAATAATGAGATAACATCTGATATGCGAGAGTCAAAACGGAAACATGTTGTGACAACCCTACTTAGGTGGGATAAGGGTAAGAAGAGATTTTGCAGTTGTCAATTGTGAAATCAAATATTAATTAATAAATTGAGTACTGATATATTCATAATCTTATGTTTCATGTTTGTACTTTGGCATATTTGCAATAGTCTTATGACCCTCATTATAAACTAGTGTAGTACTAGTACTAGTGACTACTTTTGAATCCTTTTGTTTACTCTGTATCGTAAAATCATTTTACAAATATTTGTCAAAGTATTGTAGCAATATCATCAGTATGTTTAACTAGTACGATGATATCCATTCAACATAGTTGTCGTAATGCATATGCGTGTTGTGTCTCGAAACTTTGACAAGAGATGCATGGTGACAGATTTTCCACTGGAGAGAGGTAGTTAGCCAAGCAGACTTAGAAAAAGCCCCTGTCACCATGCTATGATTTCCTTGTGATGTTTTACTTCATCGGAAGGTCCAATCCAGTTGCTAGGATTTGAACCTTCGTCCATTTGACGCGGTTTCCGAACATGGTATTAACTAAGCCATCATTGCTTCAATTTGATTTACAAGCTAAGACTACATATTTTAAACCAAAGTAGGGGGGAGGTAGTTAGGGGGTGTAGGGGTTTCGAGTAACATCTTAAGACTTGAGACACCCAAGCCAACCTCTCCTGCACGTGGTGCACCCTGCTGAATAACGAACGAGGCAATGGCGAAAGCGGGGTGGTAGGGTTTTACAGCCCGACTAGGTCGCAACCGCCATTAACATGGCGAAAAAGCCTGTCATAGTGACTCGCTTCTGCGTGTCGCGTTTCGGGATCAGCCTGTGCATATCCAGTACCGGGTGACTTTCGTCATTATGGCCGGCATGACAGCGGCGACCGGCGATGGATAATCTGTCTCTCGGTGGTTGCCGATGTCTTTGGATTGTACTATGCTTAACATCAGGCATAGTGCAGTCACTATGCCGTGCTTCGATAAAAAACAAAAAAAGTCTCCTGCCACGTTTTTCTGTAGGTTTGCCATAAACACAAAAACTGCTAAACGGATTTTCACGCGGCTTTACCAGTAGATTAAGTGATTCACGAGGACGATTTAGGTATATAATATATCAAGGTTTTCTTAATTATCAGGACGGGATGATGTGACATATATGTGGGTGGTAGAATCACGTTGATGTGGGTGGCAGAGCCACGCTGAAGCATTTACCGAGGCAATACCACCCTCTCACAGAAAACCGACGTGAAGTAACAGTGCTTGCATTGTTGCGTTTCGTTCGGTCAGTGAGAGAACGGGAGGCTCACTTCTCCTCACCTTCTCCCTCTTCCCTTTTTCTTCTTTCCTTCCTCCCCCAACACAGGCTAGCAACACACTTGCGACTCCCCTGCTATTGCAAGTGTCTATGGCGGATGGACGGTGGTGATTAGTTAACATCAGGTGACCCAGCTGTTCCTTTGCCTACTATGATATAAAAAAAAACGCTATCAGCTAAGCTATCATCGCTTTATAACAATTTACTATACAGTTTTATCAACATTCGTTCAGTACTTGAAAAAGTAACACATACCTATATATGCTCACAAACTTTCTCGTTTATATGAATAGGTTATAGATATGACAGAATTATACAAGTTATTTTGAACACTAAACCATGACATTAGTCTATTGTGAGTTATAATAACTGAGTTAGTACACTTTATGATAGCACTCCTCTATCCTTACTCTGCCTATATGAAGATATATTAGTCGAATAAAACATCGTCGGGTTTCTGAGATCATTAATAAATTGTGCGCTAACGCGTCGAGAGGATCGCGCCGACCACATATCGCCTCAGACGTGCATTACTCTATTCAATCGAGATACGTATAAATCCTTATAAACCGATTACCCATTTGTTTTCTCAATTCAATTGAGTGCTAAGAATATAATGATATTCTCACGTTCTTGCACCTCTATGGTTCCATCGTAAATATGATGCAACATTTTGTGAAGAAATTAATCATTATTTCAAATTAAATTATATCTAGATATAGAACAAGAATTTAAATGTAACGTGACTGTACTATTACATTTGTGAAAACAATTGAAGCAGGTGTCTTGGATTAATTAGTAAAATAGAATTCAATCCTGTTTAGAGAAATGTATCTCTGAGAATTTGGTATAGTAATAATGTCGAAAAATAAGTGTATACAGATGACGCCGCCGTGGTCTGGAGGTAAATTTCGCTCCCGCACACCAGACTAGGCCTCCCTCGGCAACGGCTCAAGCCTAAGTCCGTTCCCTCGGCGTGGAGCACTTGAGTACGCTGCTCGCGCGATACAGTAACACAGAATATTACATCACTGCGACAACATTACACATATCACCTCCACACACGTGCACGCACACATGCTTACACATGAAAGTTGAAGGGTTTATTTTTCCCTTATTGAACTGAAATAGTTTAGAAATATTACCCAACAAAAAATATATAAGAGTTGTCGAGGTATGTATGCTTGGTACGTTTACGATATATGTTTCAATAACTCATATAAGTACGAATATGTAGCGTAGCTTCGGTTAGCCCAGATAGGTTGCGAATCTCATGTATCAGGCAATAACCCAAGCCGAGGTTTGCCGAGTACCCTTGAGCTAGTTGCCCAAATAAAATCGGTGCCGGAAGCGCTCGCCTTAGTAGTCCAGTGAAGCTGTTAAGACCTTACTAGGTTAATAGCGTAGTCAATTAAAAAAAAAGGTTTATTTTACGTCTAGGGTGGCGGGAGGAGTTGGGTAAATCGCCGCCTCTTTACGCCTTAGAGGATCTCCCTCGTGGTCCTCTCCACCGGATCCTTCTACAAGATAACCTCTTCGCAGAAAGAGACCATTGTTTAACACGCTTGCTAGGTCGCTGCCTAGCATGGTCGAAACCACACTCAGCAGTGATAAATCGCCATTCCCTTCACTGACCCAGCCAGAATGCGGCGCTGTCCCACTGTCTGAGTGTGGTTTCTTTAACGGCATCATACTCGTGACACGCGGTGGTCGGCTACATGGGCGCGATCTAGTGCCGGCAAGGGGTCAATTGTGAATACAGACTACTATGGAATCCACCCGAACTCTCGCAAAAAAAATCATAAAAACTATCCAGTCGTTTAAGAGAAGTTCAGTCACATAAACAAGATGAGAAGAATTTAATATATATAAAGAATATAATACGTATTTATACCTAAATTTGTATTCTGTATTCAGAGCGGTTAGAAAGTTTTGATATTTGCAGAAGTTTTGCTGGCTTGACAGCCTTGGTCTATCAAAAAGGCTCATAACCAACAAGCGTCTTTTGTAGTCATTCATCAACACTTTACATAGCACTATGGTTAGTGTTTAAAAAAATGCGTAAAGTCCATCGAGTTTGAATTTATAACCTGATATTCTTTGATAAGATCATTAAGTAACGCGAATTTAGTGTCGACACAACGTGCCATCTTATTGCGGTACATTTGGACGCGGCCTCGGTCTTAAGGCACTTGGGTTTGTCTCCTACAGCTAACTTCATTTTACGGCAAAACACATATACAAAGATACATTTACAGCCACGTGGCATTAAGTTACATGTTACTAAGAGTTACAATATCCACGTTGTAAATTCAAATATTTACTACATATTTGAGCCGTTTTATATTACAATGAGCTAAATTCTATTTTAGCCGCACCTAAATAGGAAAAAGAAAACTAAAAACTTTATGGCAAATTTTGAATTTCGTTCTCGGGATATATAAATTGAAAATCTTTAAAAATTAAACATGGACGATTAAAATTGCATCTAGCTTATTATATTATATTTATTTACATTATAGTTGTTTTTGAAGTTATACTTCGTTTGACGCGTTAGGGAAAATGATGAGAGTAAATTTTTACCATGCGCGCGCACACCGTAACGAAAATCCGACACCCTGAAGATATATAGGTATATAGCTATAGTCAACACTTTGTTTCTTTGTATTTGTAGTTTAAATTTGTTAGTATTAAAACTTTCAATGTATTAAACACCTTTTTTTATCGTGTGTCGTTTTTTCTATAAACGTAGAGTAAGGCAAAAAATATGATTTTTGAAAAAAAGATTTTTGCCTTATTAAGCCAAAGAAGTATAAATTCTAACGCGTGTACATAAGTACACACACACTTTTCGTTCGGTCAGTGAGAGAGCCGGAGGCCCACGTCCCTTCCTCTTTCTTTCTTTCCCTTTCCTTCCCCTCCCCCTTCTCCCATATACAGGCTGGCAACGCACTTGCGACGTCTCTGATATCGCTAGTGTCTATTGACGGTGGTGATCACTTAACATCACGTGACCCACCAGTTCGTTCGCCGCCTTTGATATGAAAAAAAAAAACAAAAATACCAAACCGATATACATTAACCTTCAGGAACCAAGCGCTTACTAAACTTGTATAAGTTAATTATCTTCAAGTAACTATCAAAGTTTCCTAGTACATAGTTTTCCTACGAAACGTGAATAAAAATAAACCAAGTTAATTAGATAACCTCCAATCCTAACGTTACAAAACTAACTTCCACGTTAAATAAATTATTAAACCCACGCTATAGAAGCCTCACCGCCGTACGTCAATCGAAGGTTCGTTGATCTGAAATATTCATCAGCCACCCACTAATCTCTATTTGTACGTGTGCACGGGTTAAAATATTACCTTAGCATTGTTCTTTTCCCGTAAACCCTCTAAATCTGTTCAGTCGAGTCCAGATTTTCTTTATTTTTATTCCTAACACAAGTTATACGATGCAGGTTTGTAGTTATTTCATGTTAAAGCAAATTTATCATTTACTTTGTGTTACATTTGTCTTATGTTTCGGAAACAGTACTTTTTCGAATAAAAGATAACCTCTTCTCTGCCCCTGACAATGTGTATGCATAATTTTATTAAAGTGTAACAAACAGACAAATACACAAATTTCAAAGTATTTATAATATTAGTTAGGATTTACTTTTCAGCTTAAAACAATAATAATGACAAGTTGACGACATTGCAATTGATGAGAAGCACTATACAATCCAATTTATAAACCACTAGCCTCTGCCCGTGACTACGTTCGCGTGGAATATATACTTTAGGTTAACGCTAACACGCGTGGAAGCTCTAAGGGGAAAAATATCCCGATTTTTAAACATTCTTCATTGGTGCTCCGATTCTATTGATCTTAGCGTGATGATATAGCCTATAACCATCCTCGATTAATGACCTATATAACATTGAAAGAATTTTTCAAATCGGACCAGTAGTTCCTGAGATTACCCCCTACAACTCAATAACGTCACAAACTCACAAACTTTACCTCTTTATAATATTAGTATAGATAGTATATATATATATATATATATATATAAGTTCCAAAAATTGGCCTGCGTCGTTTACAATATTTATAGTGATAGAATATTTATTAAAGTAAAATAGTTTGTCCACGAAAAGTTGAGTGTTTTAATAGAAATACTAATTTCAAAATAATAAATTAATTATATAAAAATACGAAAATAACATTTTTGTAGATACAAGAGATAGTCAATCAAGAATTACAGTGATAAAGCAAACAATTAATACATATTTTGTTTGGAGTTAGCATAGTTAATATACAGTAATATAATATTTACCGCTTTAAATTGCTTCGCTGTGTAGTAAGTTAACACCGCAAATGCCCCCAGACTTCTCACTACAAAATTATATATTACAAACCATATTGGATTTGTACGAGTACACTTGAGAGCGAAAGTTTTATATAAATTTTACACACGGTATGAAGTTATAGTGAGATATCAATTCATATCATTATCATTAAACTGTCTACCTTTATACGTCAAAAGCTTGTGCGTTACATCAGGCCGGATTTAAAATTTGAGGTACATGCGTTGTTTTGTACTTTATATAATGGGTAATATAATTTAACACAATCTCATGCGTTGTTTTGTACTTTATATAATGGGTAATATAATTTA
>JACEII010000078.1:371119-413939 GCA_014332785.1 Antheraea mylitta | reverse complement strand
AATCTCATGCGTTGTTTTGTACTTTATATAATGGGTAATATAATTTATCACAATCTATAAAATAGCACCTTTTTTCTCATTTCTCTCTTATTACTTTATTTTTGATTGGGTCTCTTAATTAGTTATATGCATAGAAATAGATATGTATTTTAAGTTTATGCCCACGACTTGGGTGCGAAAAAAGTAATGTTTCTTTTTGTATTTTAGTCGGAAATTTGAGGGCTGTCTGAAAGTTAGCGCCTTTTCAAAAACAAGAATACTTCAGGTCTCATTGTCATAGTTTTACTTTTTTATGTTTAAGGGTTCTTTGTACACTTGAATTTATTTATAACAGTAAATATCTTTCTTTCTTTCTATATAAAATAAATCCTATTAAAATATATAAAATAAATCCTATTAAAATAGCTTTCGTGTGCGTTAATGTACATTTAATTTACCTCTCATTAAAAATAATTTTTTTCTGAATAAACAGTACCTATATTATTTTCTATACCACTGACAATGCCTTTACAAAATTTCTTAACAACTGACTGAGGAATTGAGGTGTAACAAGCAAACAAACTCATTTTAACCTCTATAACTTTAGTAGGGATTATTTAACTCACTCAACAAAGCATTCTCAAAAGGCTGAACGTGTTGCCAGGTTAATTATAAAAGAGATATTACACACAGCTGATGATGAGACGCTTTAACTAGTTGAAAAAATATGAGAGCCCATAATAAGAACAGTTGCTACATTAGGTCTCAATAGAATAACTGGAGAAAAAACGGCTTAATTAATAGCGTGTCAGACACCGTGTCGTTCGACGTTTGTTCGAATCTCTGCAACTGAGTCGGAAATTTCGGTGATGAAAAACATTGTGATGAACTCATAACATGGTGGTAGAGATTTTTCTAAGCCCGCCTGTCTAGCTACCACCCTCAAGTTGAAGATCTGTCACCAATTACTCTTGAGATTAGTGCGTTCAACCAGAAAAACATACCCTCCAGCTTTATAATGTTAGTAAAGATATAACATATATGCCTGGGCAGCCGCGCTAATAAATTTGAGCTCATCAGGCTATACGGAATCGATATCCCTTGGGTCGAAGAGGTCAAATATCTCGGTGTTACATTAGATAGACATTTAAAGTTCAATTCACATATAGACAGAGTGCGAAGCAAAGCCGCTAATGTCTTGGGTCGCCTCCATCCGTTGCTTTGTCATAAGAGTAGAATGTCTCTCAGACACAAGCTCACTTTGTATAAGACGTGTATCCGTCCCGTGATGACATATAGCTGCCCCGTTTTTGCGCGTATGTCCAAAGATAACTTTCATAAGCTGCAGGTTCTCCAAAATCGTGTTTTACGTAAAGTGACCGGTGCTCCGTGGTACATCCGGAGAGTCTTATCTCCATAGAGACCTAGAGATCCCTTCTATCTGGGCATACGTAAAATCACTTACGATTAGTTATTTTGAAAAAGCCGTGAATCATCCCACAGTTCACGCCACCGTGGTCTGGGGGTACATTTCGCTCCCGCACACCAGATTAGGCCTCCCTCGGTAGCGGCTCAAGTCTAGGTTCGATCCCTCGGCAGAGAGCTCTTGAGCGCGTTGCTTAGGCGATACAGTGACACAAAAATTTACATCACTGCTACAACACTACACGATCACCCCCACACACGTGCACGCCTACACGCTTAAACATGGAAATGAAAGGGTTTTATTTTTTTCTCTTATCTAACTCTAAAACAAACAAACTCTAAAAAACTCTAATTTTCCGATAAAAAATATATGGAGAGGTCGTTGAGGCGTGTATGCTTGGTACACATATGCGTCTCAATATCTCAAACATATATGAATAGTTAGTTAGGTTAGCTAAGATAGGTCGCGAGTTTGCATGTAACAGGCAACAGCCAAGGCGAGGTGTGCCGTGTACTCTTGAGCTAGTTGCCCAAATAAAATCGACAGTGTCTTAAGCGCTCGCCTTAGTAGTTTGGTGAAGCTGTTAAGACCTTGCTAGGTCAATAGCGTAGTCAATTCGAAAAAAAAAACCTGGGCAGCGATAAAATGGCTTAATCCATAGTGACGTCATGTTTATGATTTATCGATCAATTCACCAACAACAATCGAAATAACACGTTAACTGACACATAAACACAGCACCGACTATAGCTACGACAAATTATCTTTAGGTGTGAGTAGCACAACTACCTGAGCACGTATGTCCAGCATCTAGTCATGGGTTGCCTTTTAAGGCATCAGGATACATACACAGCCGATAGCGTGGTATCACAGGTCAATAGTGGCTCCCCCGATATATATATTTTTATAACAGAAATAAATAATAATAGCTGGAGCAATTAACACATCGATTGTACCCAATAAATATTAAATTTACACTTATGTTTCAAAAGCTGCATTAGAAGATTTTCATCACTATTCTATTCATCGAAATATGTCTCGGGTTCTTGAACTCGTTTATTCGAGATGATTCCATTATCTTCACACAGAATTGAATTAACATCACTTAGTTTCTATTGTTGTATACGAGAATAGATTTTACTTTGAAACCGTTGGTAATATGGATCATAATTAAATTAATGTTAGGCATTCGTGCCATTTCTTTAATTTTTCTCGTAATAATGTGGAATAATGATTTGATTACGGGTTTTTATTTGAGAAATATTGGACATAGCTCTTAATTATACTATTAAATTATATTTAAATTTAGGTCTTCAACAACAGTCTCCTCTGAGATTAAATGATGATTTTTTTTCTCGAACTGTCTACGTTATTGACCTAGCAAGGTCTTAATAGCTTCACTGGACTACGAGCAAAGGCGAGCGCTTAGGCACTCAGCTGATTTTATTTGGGCAACTAGTTCAAGGGTGCACGGCACACCTCGGCTTGGGCTGTTGCCAGATACATGCAATTCTGCGATCTATCTAAGCTAAGCTACATATTCATACTTATATTAGTTATTAAACATGTGTACCAATCATAAATACCTCAACAACTCTTATATGTATCTCGTGTTGGATAATTTTACTAAATTATTTCAGTTGGATAAGGGAAAAAATAAAACCCTTGATTAAACGATGACATGATCTAAGTTACAAAACTCACCAAACTTTGCGGTGACTTCTTCTCACTCGTAGCTACTGGAACATAAAAGCGGGTGCTTCGCGACAGATTGTCATCTTGAGGGTGATAGCTAGCTTGGCATTCTTAGAGAAAACTCTACTATTATATCAATATACTTTCGGCTCAGGATCAAGGCATGGGTACCATGTTGACATTTTTAGACTTTTCTCGTGCTTTTGATACCATAAACGTAATCCTGTTTTTATCTAAATTAAGGTATTATGGTTTTGATTCGGCTACTGTTGAATGGTTTCATAGTTTTTTAAGTAGTAGATTTAAATATGTGGAAATAGGGAGTGCTATTGGTGATAAAGTTTCATCGACTCTTATGCCAGTTGAGAGGGGTGTCCCACAGGGTTCAATTTTAGGTTCTTTGTTGTTTATTCTGTAGTATAGCTCTGATATCGTTAATAGTATTAAGTATTGTAAATTTCATTTATATGCAGACGATTACAATTATACTTACACTGTCTTCCACGTGATACCATGGATGCCGTACGCAGGATGAATCAAGATCTCGCTAGTGTAAAACAATGGGCAGATGCTGTTTGGTCTTAAATCTGACCAAGTCTAAGTTTATGGTTTTAGGATCAAAAAGACAAATTGTAAATATTACGCTTAATTAACCCTCGATCATGATATCCAACGAACCCATAGAGTGCGTATCAGAGTCACGTAATCTTGGTTTATTCATGGATTCATCCCTGCGTTTTGAAAAACATGTTCTGGAGGCAACACGCAATTGTATGTATAGACTTAAGCTTCTATACTCGTATAATATTCGCACATACATTAGTACAGAAATTAGAATAACGCTATGTGAATCGCTCATTCTATCTAAACTAAACTATGCTGATATTGTATATGATTTTTGTATACTCAATAAAACAAAGAGGCTTATACCGAGGGTACAGAATTCCTGCGCACGTTTCTGTTTTCAAATACCACCACGAACTCATGTCACGCCTTTCTTAAATCAAGGGCGACTCCTAAAATGGAGTATAGAAGGCAGCTGCACCTAGCTACACTATTATTTGGTATAATAAAGACCGGGAAGCCTGAATATCTCTATGAAATCTAGTTTGGGCAAGAGATCAGAATAGTTATAGAACTAGAGCTTCAAAGTATATTTTATGAACTTATCGGCATGCTATCACCTCATTTCGGGGTAGTTTTAGGTTCGCTGCTACTAGATGCTGGAACAACCTTCCCCCTCCAATGCGTAATCTCAACACGGTGCTTACATTTAAAATTCATTTTAAAAAGTTTTTATTAGCATCACAATGTTTTGTAAATTATAGTTGAATATATATACATGAGTCACGCCTGCAATTGCTTATATGTTGTTTTATATATCCTACTCATTTTATTTATTTATTTCCCCAGTGTACGATATATACTATATTATTTTTTACGTTACTTTTTTTCGTTATATATATTATATTTCGTACTTTTATTGATATCGTTCCGTGACTTGCATTGGGTTTCAGCTGAAAATCAGCGCTAAGTGTTTCTCAAAACACTTAAGCATATGCTGAGCTGGATTCCATTTCGTAATGTTGACACATGAATGTTTGTTTTTCCACTGTTGTATACTACAAGCATTATGAATAAAATATTTCTTTCTTTCTTCTTTCTATCAACTAAATGATTATTGCTTCATTTGCTATTGGATTGGCTGTTAGATCCATAATATCCAGACATGGTCGACTATTTTGCCTAGATAAATAATTTGATAAATACAACATGGAGATCAATTACAATATTTTTGGCAAAATAAGGGCGTGTATGGAGGAAAATATATGACTCCCTCGATTCCATATTTCGCAAGTTATTTTTATAATAACGCAAAGAGTAATATAAAATTCAATGGTTATGAAAAGTTATAGTGAGTTGCTATTAAATAATAATGTACGAATATTACCTTCTTTACGAGAAAAATATAGTACAATTGTGTTTCTTGAAGCGCGATATTACATTGGTTATGTGAAACTTCCAAATAAGGGTGTTATCAATTTGAATTCTTAGGTACCTTATAAATTTAATCTAAAATGAAGTCAACAATAGCAGTTTGTTATTAGCAAAATATAAAAAAATGGGTAGCTAAAGTTCTACAATAAAAAAAAAAAAAAATAAAGCGGTAGAAGTTTTAAAAGGATATCCTTTTAAAAGATTAATTTAGTTATTTAATTTTATTTTTTAAATTACTACTAATGTATATAATTTGTTTTTGTGGACCCTTGTTGTCTGATAAATAAATTATTATTGTTATTAAAATATACACGTGAATAATAACACTATGCTGGTTATGTCACCTTTTCTCAAGGCTTCGTAAAAGGCAGCAGAAACACACACATACACATCCTCTCCTCCTCCCCACTTCACCCACCAACACAGGTTGGTAACGCACTTGCGACTCCTCTGGTGTTGCTAGTGTCTATGGACGGTGGTGATCACATAACATCAAGTGACCCGCCTATTTGTTTGCCTCTTATGATATAAAAAAAACACCAAAAAACATGCATACTTACAATGCTAGTATCAGAGTAAGTGTTAGGTAGTGCAATATACGATAAGCTGACCGCAATAATAACAAACACTGTGCAATGTATTCCATCTTATTTTTACACGTTAAATCCTGTAGACGTATATTGTTGTCTCTTTTTAAGTTCCTTTCTCGTTTCATCGCGTTTCAAATCACAACAGTGCTAAAAAGTTTTAAGAAGAAAATGTATTATTTGAATTATAAAGATTCTGTACACAAACTTACTCTAAAAACACTTCAGTTTTATGCTAAACTCGCCTTAGTTTAAAGGCTTGCAAATAAAAACCTTAAGTATATTAAAAAACTGAGTGGCTTAAAACTGACTTTTGAAATTGTTATGTAATATGCCATTGCTAATAGCTCAAGTCAGATACAGAGCTCTTTCATAATAAAAAGTGACTAGCATTGTACAGGTATCTGTTATATCCTAGATGGATGTATCGCGAACAATATACAGTTCAAACGATGTGACACATGACAAACCCTACCACTGTTTCTCATTATTTTCACGCATAGAGTGTATCAGTAATCATATTTCTAGTATACGTTATTAGAAGCAAAAATCTATTGCTATGACTGTGTTGTACTATATGCTTTTAAGTAGCTTTTTTGAACTATAAATCAGATCAGTTAAAACTTCACAGAATATTTATTTATTTATAAGGGCCGCTGGTGGTCAATCAGTTAAATATGTCTTTGCAAAAAAATACTTCAAAAATAAAAGTCAATGGACATTTAAATATAATTTAATTCTCGTCTAGGCAACTGCTAGTCTTAACTTGATAATTTATCGACAAGCACGTATGAATGTGTTTTTGTGGCTGCACTTGAGAGATGGACTTCTTCTATATTTTCTATTGCATTATGTGCGATATTCGTTTGTTCCAAATTTGTTACCATCATAGACTATACTATAATTTATTATCGAGGTTGTGATCAAACATTAATACGTATAAAGCACTCTCTTATTGACGGTTTCGCTAATATTAAAGTAGATTTGATTTATCCCTCGGTAGCAGTACATTATTTCATATACAAGTATCTTGTATTCTTTTTTGTACCTCTAAAAGATTGCAAATTTTCATATTTTTTCATATGTGGGTGGATCGCGATACCGGGCTCGCGCGATCGCAACGGCTACAACGACAGTTGAGCTCTGTGACCTGTCATGTGAACTTTGCGCTGCCGAATCTTATTGTTTTTATTGTGGTTTTGACCTCCTATTTCAATAATAAACTTTTAAAAGGTAATTCTGTGTACGTGTATGTGACAAAAAACTGTGCATTGAAGGATATCTCGAGATCGATCTGCAAAAGCCAGGTTAGTGGTCTGCCTTATATGAAGGGTATGGAAATGCCGAACTGAGGGGTAAACCAGGCCATCCCGGGTCCGTTTTTGCGCAAACACAATGTGTGTACAAGATTTTATAATGATCGCTCAAGCAATTAACACTTTTATTGCCACGTTGCTCATATATTATATATATGCCACGGTTTCACTTGTGACGCCATGACAGTGATCGTTGGTAAAGGGAGCACTGGATCTTTATAAAATTTTTAAAAATCATCACTGGCGACAGGAGAGAGTGGAAAAGGAAAACACGTTGTATTGACCCTACCTAGGTAGGATAAGGGTAAAAAATTATGATGAATACAAGAAAAAGAACTACCAACAGAAGGAAGAACTCAATATAATAGAATAACTGTTTTCTGTTTTGATTTTTTAATTAATTATAGCGTAGATTATTTAAATTTCCTAATTTGTAAATTGAAATTAATAATATTAGACTGATTTTCACATCTATTGGCACTCCGGACAATAGTTATATACATTTTATAATTAATATATGATAGGCTGCATAATCGAAATACAAAATGTCAATATTATATGTACACAAGCCCTTATACTACACGTCGCTAGACTGACGCAAGCCGCGCAAGCGCAATAACATCAGTCACGCTTACGATTATGTTATGTCGCTAAATTATAAATTTATCTCCCTTTTATGTTTTCATTAACCTGTGACACCCCTTATGGGTATGCCGCCCTCCCGAGGGAGAGAGTGGGTTATGTGCGACTCTCACGAACTAAAACCACAAGGTGTACCGACAGACCTTTTTCTCGAACTGGCTACGCTATTGACCTAGCAAGGTCTTAACAGCTTCACCGGACGAGTTCCAATGCGGCTGTCAAAGCGAGCGGTCGTTGGCTTTGTTGCGCGGTTCGATTTCGATACTCGCGATTTAGTGACGTCAGTTATTACTTTGTGAATGTTTGTTTTCATTGTTCCGAGCCGGCACTTCTGTGCTACAACTGCGTTCTGTTTCCTGGTACTGAGTGAGACCTTTCCTTACTATTTATTTATTGTTTTATCTATTTATTTGTATATTTATTTGTTTGCTAACTTATTTCTTTATTTGTTTGCGTATTTTTTTAACACTTCGGTCATTTCTTTATACATTTATTTACTTTTTATTGTCTGTTTATTTGCATAGTCTTATATTATTTTTCCTTTGTCTCGCTCACGTATTTATTTGCATTCTTTCGCTTATTTTGTTAAGTTTTAAACATTTCTCTTGATCCGAACTCGGAATAGTTCCGTGGTTTTTTGTTTAGCGTGCTCTCCTGCCCTTAAGGCAGGGAAGTTGATTCGCGGCCCCCCACCCCCTTAGTCCATCGGTATGGATCGTCAAGTATTTATAGAAACAATGCGTGCCCGGCTCCTCGCACAGGGGTCGATGATGATGTAGTCAATATAATTATTTAAAACTCTATCGCTCAGATCTTTGAGAATATGCAGTATGTGCCCCGCGTGGTTACATCAAACTATTTGATACGCTATCGCCGTATTCACCGTTAAACAATAGTGATAGGGATGTCGTCATAACACCCATACCAAGATCCGGTTCGGAGGTCAGCTCCGAGATGGAGCTCGACGTGGCGGCGACTGCTGTGCCGCCCGCGACCGGTGACGCGTCCGCGATTCCCGCGTCTTCTGCGCAAAATGTAGATAATGATGGGTATAAAACCGTCACTTCCATCAAAGCCGTGGTTCGCGTTCGTCAGATTCTGATTCTGGCTCCGTATGACCCGAAAAGTTAGTTAATATAGATGGCGCTCGGGTTCCAGCCCCGGCTATACCGGTGGCCTCTAAAACACGCATAGGCGGACCTAGCTTCGTCTCTGTCACTCCTTCCCAACCTACGGGCTCCGTAGCTAGGAAACCGCGCTACCCGCCCCCAGTCACTATTCAAGATAAGACCCAGTGGACTTCAATCTTGAATAGATTAAAGTCTCTTAAAATTAATTATACGTCCGCCCTCAATACTCCGGCGGGTATTCAGGTGAAATGTCCCACTTCTACCGATCATCGTGCGCTAACAAAATTCCTTAGGGAATCGAAGTTAGCTTATTTTACTTTCGCACTCGAGGAATGCCTCCTCCGAGTAGTACTCCGTCGCGTCTCGTCCGAAATCTCGGTTGATGACGTCACCCTCTCCCTTAAGGAGAAGAACTTCCCCGTGCGTAAGGTACATCGGATGTACCACCCACGCACTCGCGCCCCGTACAACATGGTCTTAGTCCTCCTCGACCACACTCAGGAGGGCAAGGCCATCTTCCACCGCACTTCAGTGTGTGATCTTAACGGTATCACCGTCGAGCCCCTACGCAAGACCCATACCCCGTCGCAGTGCCATAACTGCCAGTGTTATGGCCACTCGGTGAAGAATTGTCACCTCCGCCCCAAGTGCGTCAAGTGCCTGGGTGATCACGCCAAGAAGGAGTGCGCCCGCACTCCCGGCACCCCAGAACCCCCTAGTTGCGTGTTGTACGGTAACGCAGGTCATCCCGCGAATTATCGTGCCTGTCCCCGCGAGCCCCGCACACAACGTCCCCGCTAGGCGAGACAGGCGCTTCCATCTCTTACGTCCATGGAGCCCCTTCCGGGCCTGCCGGGCACCTCCTGCGCCACGGTAGCGCCCGCGCCCGCGACCTCACTGCGCTCGCCACCCTCTGTGTCGCGCGCGGCTGAACCTGGGCGGGACCCTATAGCCCCCTGGGCTCCCCAACCTCAGCCTCAGGCTCCTAAACCCCAGGTGCCGCCGCCACAGGTGCCTTCTGCTCTCCCTTCCTCCTCCAGCGAGTTCGACTGGCTTAGCCAGTTGTTCCGTGAACATGAACTCCAGGAGTTCCTTGATTTCCATGCCGTACTCACGGCCGAGAAGGAACTAGGTCTGCTCAACGCAGTCGCACGCTATCCGGCAATCGCCGCTACGGTGCATCGCCTCGTCCGTGCTATACCTACTAAATAAAAATAAAATTCGCGGGATTAAATAAAATTAAACCACGCGGTCTATCTCTTTCGTTCTTTAACGCTAGAAACCTTAGGACACAGTGCGATTTAGTAGATGACTTTTTGCGCGATAGAAAGATTGACGTTTTCCTCATCTAGGAAACGCTTTTAAAACCGAATATGCGTAATCCTAGCATCACGAATTATTGTATGTTTCACGGGCCTCGGCGAGGGCCACCTCCGGGGGTCCACATCTGTGTCGAGGGCGTCCGTGTCAGGGTGGGGCCCCATATGAAATACCTGGGCCTTACCCTGGACGGACGCTGGCTGTTCGAGCCCCACTTTAAGGGGCTCGGACTGCCGATAGTCGGGGCGGCAGGGGCCCGCGGACGACTCCTCCCCAATATGGGGGGGCCGGGTGCTGCCTGCCGCCGCCTCTACATGGGGGTCATACTATCCATGGCCACCTACGGGGCACCGTTGTGGGTAGACGCCCTCAACGCCACCAATATCCGTGCGCTTCGGAATGCGCAGCGCACCGTGGCGTTGAGGGTGATAAGAGGTTATCGGACGGTGTCCGCGGCGGCGGCCATGGTGCTGGCGTGCTCCCTTCCCTGGGAGCTGGAGGCGCGAGAGCTGGCCGCCGTTTATGAATATACGGCGGCCAAAAAGCGGTCAGGAGAGCCTCGGCTCTCAGGGAAATAGAGGAAAAGAGGAAAGTTGAGAGGCACATGATGATGGAGAGGTGGAAGCAGGACCTGGCGGACGCGCAGTACGGCAGATACACTATCGACGCCATCCGCCCGATCCTGCTGGAATGGTGTTATCGAAGATGGGACTCCCTGACGTTCCGTCTGGTGCAGGTGCTGAACGGACACGGGTGCTTCGGTTGGTACCTGCACCGAATAGCGCGCAGGGAGCCGACCGCCGTTTGGAAGTCGACGGTTTAGATGTTGACCTCCAATTGAGTACTGCTCCTGCTGGCTGTAGAAGGTCCTCACGAATAGGATTATTTAATAAAAATGCAATCCTGTACTTGCGTTGTTTAATTTTGTATTCCCCGATTCTACGACCTTTCGTGCGGGCCAGCGCGCAGTAACTGGCTCGCCGTTCATACGTCGCGCTCTCATATAATTATCTGCTTACCATGCACTCTGCCTTACACGCTTACATTGTGTCCCTACAGCCGTATGCCACGAGTGCGGCGTTGACCCAGACACCGCGCAGCACACATTGTCTGAGTGTGCTGCGTGGGAGGAGCAGCGCCGCATTCTGGTTTCTGCGGTAGGAGGGAACCTCTCGCTGCCGAGCGTGGTCGCGGCCATGCTCGGTAGCGAGGATGTATGGAGCGCAGTAGCCTCCTTCTGCGAGGAAGTCGTTTCGCAGAAGGAGGCGGCGGAGAGGGCCCGCGAGAACGATCCGCTAAGCGGCCCTCTCCGCCAAAGGAGGACAGGCAGGAGGAGGCGGCAGTTTGACCGCCTCCTCCCGCCACCGTAGCCGGACCTAGGGACGGGTGGGGCTGGGGCCCCACCTTCCTATTGCACAGGTCCGGCAGACGAGAAGGAGACGGCCGCTGTGTACCCGGCTGTCTCCTTACAAGACGAGGCCCGGTGGTGGCACTTCTGCCGCTGGGCCACACCGCTGGGGCGGCACGATGAAGTCTATAGAGATCTCGTGCCGCCCCAACAGTAGCGGAAGACGTGCACCGTGGGGTTTTAGTCCGTGTGAGTCGGACATAACCCACTCTCTCCCCAGGGAGAGTGGGTATCCATAAGGGATTTCCCCACATACAAAAAAAAAAAAAAAAGATCTTCAGGCATCTTAAATAAGGATGGGGTACGTGGGGGGGGGGAGTACCTCGGAACCGCAGGGGGGGAACAACAGGCGCAATACAGTTCCCTAGTGGATCCTTAGCCTTTCCTTCAAGACCGTAGTGCATGGTGAAGAGCCACATCCTACTAGAGGTGGCCCTGTTGGCGCAGAACACTACGGCTCTAGGCCAGAGAGCCGAGAAAAACTCCTGAGTGCGGCGTGTGAGCAGCGCACACAGTACCGGGCTAGGGCGGAGGAGGGTCCATTTGGTCCCCAACGGCCTAGTACCGGACAGCGGCTGGCGGGTTGGTGATTTAACCAATTCCGGAAGGCGTACCGCGAACTTGACGACGACTCAGGTAAAATGTCAAGTCTAGAAAAGTCTAGAAAAGTACTACCCCAGGAAGGGTACCGGTTCTGCCAGAGAATCCCTCCCCGAGCCCTCGGGTTCGGGCTGCCCCGCGTTCTCTGGAGGGGGCAAAACTTTGCATCAACCACTTACGACTCGGACCAGGGCAGGCTCACAGAATATCGAGTCCGCCAATCATATGACGACAATGGCTATAGCTTCACGGATTTCTGAACTATCATTGGAGCTGCTGGAAGATGCAACAGCTCTGGAGTATCTGTCTGCGAAGAGTGAGGAGAGCGAAAACCCGTCGGTTGTGTGCGATTCCCAACCAGCTCCGGCACTTACGTCGGATTCAGCTCCATCGGAAGTTGAGACAACCGAGGCTGCACAGCGTTCTTCAAAGAGGAAAGAGCATGGTTCAAAGCCAAAAGAGTGTCACCAGACAATGGGATACCATGTTGGACTAGCGGCGGCAAAGAAGAAGCTACGCCAGCTAGAGGAGGAGGGAAAGGAAAACGAGCTCATAGCTGAGGCCGAGCAAGAAATAGAGGCGGCAGCCTCACGAGCGCGGAAAGAGCGCGCTTTGAGGAAAGCCGCTCCTCCAGCTAACACTGGGGAGATACTGACGCACGAGCTGCACAAAAGGGTGATCGGTGATGTGGAGGTGATCCTTTGCGTGGCGAAAAAATCTGGGAACTTGCAAGGGGTCATTAAAGCCATCAACGAGGCTACTGCTTCCATCACAGAGGTAATCACAGAGTTGTGCAGCCGGAGTCCCAGTTATGAGCTGAAAAAACTGCCCATTGTTACAGAAATGAATGAGGAACTCCCGCCTCCCTCTCAACGTCGAATTGGCAAAGCTCGAGTTGACGACGGTGGTGCACAGCTAGAAAAGAAGTTCGAAGAGCTGGTAAAATCACTATCTGAACAATTAGACAGTATGATGACAAAGCACTTTGGAACTCCTGGATTGTTAGTTCCTGCCCCAGTTCCAGCGGAAATGAGAAAAAGGAAGAAGAAGATAATGGCAGCGCGGGAAGCTGCTATGCAGAAATCGTCTGCCCCATCTGCGATAATAGTGGAGAAGGAAGGCTGGACGGTGTCGAAACGAGGCAAACAGGAACAAACTAGCAAGCCAAAGAACACGCTATCTAAACCGTCTTTTACTAAGCTTGCTGTTCCCAGATCGTCTGCCGTAGTGATCACATTGCTACCGAAAGCAAACGAAAGTGGCGTAGATTACAGGAAGGTGGTGGAACTGGCCAAGAGTAAGATCGACATTGCTGAGCTAGACATACCGTTCCTGAGAATTAAGGACACAGTGACAGAGGCCCGCAAACTGGAGGTCCCCGGATCTACCAGCACTCTCAAAGCGGATCGTTTGGCGGAACGCCTGAAAACGGTATTAGCCGAAAATGTCGAGACGGGACTGATTCAGGTATCAAGGCTGACAAAATTTGCAGATGTAAGAATCACTGGGCTTGATGATGCAGTTACAAAGCAGGAAATTGCTTCTGTCGTGGCCGCGAAAGGAGGTTGCTCTGCACAGCATATCAAGATTGGGGAGGTGCGCCGACCCCCCTTTCGCTCTGGAACGGTGTGGCTACATTGCCTGGTAGTGGCAGCAATGGCACTCGTAAAAGAGAAAGGCTTATGTTAGGATTTGTAGCTGCTCAAGCCAAGATACTGCAGCCCAAAAGAAGAAAGATGCTTTCGCTGCCTTGAGACTGGGCACCAGAGATGGCAATGTAGAGGCGATCCAGACCGAAGCAAGTTATGCTTTCGATGTGGCAATGAAGGCCACAAAGCCGCTGAGTGCTCTGCCGCTCCTACTGCCCAGTGTGTGTGGATGCGGAGCGTCCAGCAGACGACAGACTTGGGGCGCGCGGCTGTGCCACTTACACTAGGAAAGAGAGCAGAGCACCCAAGAAAGCGAAACCTGCAAAGATGGTAGTAGTTGTGCCTGCACCAAGTTCCCATACGGAAACAGGGCTGTTAGAGGAACCAAATACCAAGCTCTAAGTATGGCCTGTAAGTTCCTCCAGATCAACATCAACCATGCAGCTGCGGCCCAAGACCTGCTACTGCAGACCATGGCCGAAGAGGCAATTCAAATAGCGATAGTGGCAGAACCCTATTTTATCCCAAACAGGGATAACTGGGCGGCCGATTTGTCGCATACAGCGGCAATCGTCACAGATGGTTCTAGTCCCGCCACCACTATTGTTAGGGATGCGGTCTTCGTTGCGGTTCAATGGGCGGATATTGTAATTATCAGCGTGTACTTTTCGCCAAACAGGACACAGTCAGAATATGAAGCGTTCCTAGATCGCTTAGGTTCCTTTATCGGCAGCGTCTCACCCCGTCCTACCCTGGTGGCAGGGGATTTTAACGCTAAGGCCACGGCGTGGGGATCACCTGCCACCAACATGCGTGGCAGAACCCTACATAAGTGGTCTTTGAAAGCGGGTTTTTGCATCGTCAATCAGGGGACCACCCCTACGTGCATCCGGTATCAGGGAACCTCTAATGTGGATATCACCTTTGCTTCTCCGCTTGTTGAACGCCGAATGCTAGGCTGGAGCGTGACTGAGGATAGGGAAACATTATCGGATCACCTTTATATAAGATTTGATATTGGACATTTCCGGACACCGTCGTCTCCGTATCATGGACAGACGACTAGAAGATGGGCCGTTAAAAGATTGAATCCAGAAATGCTGGTCGAGGGCGCCATAGTCGCGTCTTGGACTCCCCTGCCAGAAGATCCCATTAACATTACGGATGAAATCTTATAGTTTCAGGATGCGATGACGCGCATTTCCGACGCGGCAATGCCGAGGGTACGTTCTTTACCAAACAAAAGGCAGGTCTACTGGTGGTCCCAAGAGATCGCTCAACTGCAGACAACGTGCGTGGCCCCAAGAAGGCAGCTAGCTAGACACCGAAGGCTTCGACGTGGTCGAACAGCTGCAGTTGAAGATCTACTAGTGGCCAATTTCAGGGCGGCGAAGAAAGCACTCCAAGCTGCCATCAGGAATGCTAATTCTAAAGCGAGAGCGGATCTATTGAAAACCCTAGACAAAGAATCATGGGGCCGACCGTATCGCTCAGTTTTGAGACTTTTACAACCACGGATCCCTCCGGTTACACAGTATTTGCACTCTGACCTCTTGGAAACAATTATATCTACTTTGTTTCCACAGGGAAATTAGTTGACTCCCTCGATTCCAGGATCACATTCGCCGACGGAGCGTAACCTGTCAGAGGAATTTCCTGGAGTTACGCAGGCTGAGCTGGATGCGGCAGTCAGACGTCTTCGACAGAAGAACACTGCTTTGGGTCTGGATGGTATCCCCGAAAGAGTATGGGTTATGGCACTGGAATTCCTGGGAAAGAGGCTCATACGGCTCTTTAGTGCCTGCTTAAAGGCCGGCTCCTTTCCAACACAGTGAAAAGTGGGACATTTCATGCTGTTGAGAAAACAGGATCGCCCGATTGAGTCACCTTCCGCTTATCGACCGATCGTCCTCCTAAACGAGGTAGGAAAACTACTTGAGCGGATTATATTGCAACGCCTTTTAGAACACCTTAGGTACGTTGGACCTGATTTATCAGATGCCCAATATGGCTTTCGTCAAGGACGATCTACTATAGATGCGATTCTTAAGGTGAAAGCTATCTCAGACGAGGCTACCTCCCGGGGTAGAGTTTTAATTGCGATCTCGTTAGATATTTCTAACGCGTTTAACTCACTATCACGGGAATGCGTCAGACATGCGTTACAATCTCACAGGATTCCTGGATATCTGTGCGAGATCATCGAGTCGTACCTGGAGGATGGGTTTGTTTCATGGGCGGGTCCGGATGGTAATAGCTACCATAAAGTAACGCAGTGCGGTGTTCCACAGGGGTCGGTTCTCGGGCCACTCCTGTGGAATATTAGCTACGACTGGATGTTGCGAGGAGTTCTTCTGCCGGGTGCGACGACTATATGCTATGCCGATGACACCTTGGTGATGGCCCGAGGCAAAATGCTGAGGGATGCTGTCAACCTTGCCATGGTTTGCGTGGAGTTAGTAGTTGAGAGGATCCGGCGATTAGGACTAGAGGTTGCGTTGCACAAAACACAAGCCATGTATTTTTACCGTGCGGGTAGAACTCCTCCGGCGGATACGCAGTTGAACATCGGAGGAATTAATGTAGTGGTGCGCCCCATCATGAAATACTTGGGCCTTACCTTGGATAGCCACTGGACATTTGTGGAGCATTTCCGGCAATTGGCGCCGAAGGTCATGCAGACTGCTTCTGCAATGGCGGGGACGACCCTCGGCAGCCCAGGACCCGGCTGTCGTAATCAATATACGAACGTAGTTAAATCGATGGTTCTGTATGGCGCTTCTGTGTGGTACGAGAACCTGCCTGCTGCAAACGGTGCTATTCTCCGTCAAATACACAGGACTATGGTCATCAGATCCATTCGAGGCTACCGTACTGTAGCTTACGAGTCGGCATGCCTACTGGCAAGCTCAGCTCCTTGGAAGTTGGTGGCCCTATACCAAGCTGAGTTGTACTTTTGGTTCTTGGTGCGAACAGCTCGGGGAGCAACAATTGCACCGGAAGAGAAGGCCGCTCGAATAACCCTGCAGAAAGAACGCATGATGAAAAGATGGAGAGACGCGTTGGACTCACCCCTTGCAGGGAAAAGGGCAATCGAGTCGATTTGCCCTGTATTCAAGGAATGGACGACGAGGAGTCACGGACTGTTGACCTTTAGGCTGGTGCAGGTACTGACCGGACACGGGTGTTTCGGGAAGTATCTACACAATATCGCCCGGAAGGAACTGACCACGCACTGTCACCATTGTCATGACTTACTGGACAGTGCACAACACACATGGAAATTGTGTCCGGCGTGGGCAGAACAACGCAGAGTGCTCATGAATGTTATTGGCAATGACTTGTCTCTGGCGGCAGTCGTAAAGGCCATGGTCGAGGACGAAACAGCATGGAGAGCTGTTTCCTCGTTCTGTGACTCTGTCATGTCACGGAAAGAGGAGACAGAGCGAGCCAGGGAGAGGGACACCGATGCACCTGCGACGCGCCGTCTGGGCGCCAGGCGCGGAAGACGGAGAGGGGGTGGTAGTTTCCACCTGTGACCGCCTTGAAGGAACCTCCCATGTAGGCTACGTAGGGACGGGGGGGTGGGTTGATTTAGGATTAGGAAACCTCTGGCTTGCCTACTTTCCATGTAAGCAGGCAAGACCAGAGGTTAGGCGGGCGTAGGGACCGTGTAGTTAGGTATGTGTGGTTAGGGTTAGGGATTGTTAGGGGGGTGTTGGGTAGGTATCCTCTGGCTTGTCTACCTACTCAGTGGGTAGGCAAGTCCAGGGATTGGAGAGTGTAGGAATTGTGATAGGTAGAGTAGGGTTAGGATCGTGGGGTACGGGGAGGGGGTGCGTAGGTTAGCGTAGGCCGGAGGGGACCTCGGGGTGGCTCGGGCGGAGGAGTAGTAAACCTCGGTAAAAAATCAACCATTGGGTAGCGGTGGAGCGGATGGCCTCTACGCTGCCAGTCGTACCCAGGGGGAAAGGGTCGAGGGGCCCGGATTCCCATTGCACGGGTTCGGAGAGCTGGGAGGCAGCCTTACAACCAGGTTGCCTCAGCTGAGTGTGGCGTGGGAAACGCCTGCCGCCGGGGGTATTGCAGAGCTTGCTCACGCAACCCCGGGACACTCCCATAGTGCGGCGTAGGTTGTCGTGGAGTTTTAGCCGGTTCGAGTCGCCGTTTTTGGCCCCACCCCCGCGCGACTCGCACGGAGGCGTGGGCGGCTCAAGTCGGGCACCCCCAGGAGCTTTGACAGTCCATGAGGATGTTCTCTTCACGTAAAAAAAAGGTCGCGATTTTTGCACAAAACAGGTGACAGCCCAAGCCGAGGTGTGCCGTGCATGCTTGAGTTAGTCACCCAAACTTTCCAAATCAGCTAAGTGCTTTCAGCGCTCGCCTCAATAGTTCGGTGAAGCTGTAAAGACCTTTAGAGGTCAACAGCGTTACCATTTCGAAAAAAAAAAAGCTTCACCAGACTACAACAGTACCGACAGATCGTATTGTCGGGGCGGCAAGGCATCGAAAGCCAATAATACCGTTAAACGCACTTATAAAAGTTTTCACTTCAAAAACAGTAGAAGTGATATATCATCGAAAAAGATTAGTAGCAGTCCCATGCCACAGACAATGAGTAGGGTAGGTCGACACTCGTGTATCGCCAGCTACACGTTGCCTGCGTTAATTAAAGCCCGTTTCATTTCGGCTGGAGACCTCCCCCGCGAACAATTACTTTTTAATTAGTAACAAATACACGAAACGGGTGTACACAGTTAACAGGAAGTAAGTCTATGGGTAATTCCGGGGAAGGTCAGCTTAAATTTTGTGTTCGCAAGTACAAAGCACTCGAGTAATTTAATTTTATAAGGAGCGTGTTAAAATTTTAACTGTACTTAATAAGTTTATTTTCAATGGCGTTAAAAAATCAAAAAGATATAATAGAATGTTATATTTAGTTTTTCGTTACACATTATAATGACTTCCTGGTATAAGGAAGGTTACAGAGTTTATATTATATTTTTTCGTTTCCAGTATGAATAAATCTATATATATAATAAGAACGTAAATCTAACGTCTACCCGATTAGGCCTCCCACGGCGGCGGCTCAAGCCTAGGTTCGATCCCTTGGTAGGGAGCCCTTGAGTGTGTTGCTTGCGCGATACGGTGACACACAAATGTACATTACTGCTACAACACTAAACGATCACCCCCACACACGTGCACGCATACACGCTTACACATAGAAGTGGTGGGTTTGCTTTTTTTCCTTATCGAACTGAAAAACCCTCAATTTTCCGATAATAAATATATGGAGCAGTTGTTGAGGCGTGTATGCTTGGTACACATATACGTTTCAACAACTCATACATATATGAATAGTTAGCTAGGTTAGCTAAGATAGGTCGCGATTTAGCATGCAACAGGCAACAGCCAAGCCGAGGTGTGGCGTCGAAAAAAAAAAATCAAACGTAAATCTAATCTGGTGGTGTGGACACATACTTCGCATAGATGGCCGTCGCTTGCCGAAAGCAGTCTTTTACTCCGAGATGACAAAGGGTAAACGGAAGCACGGTGGTCAGGCATCTACGTTATAAGGATGTGCTTAAAAGGTATTTGAACGCTTGCAGTGTTGATTATACTTGTTGGGAGAATCTCGCTTTACAACGGTCGTCTTGACACTCTACCATCTTTAAAAGTGTTACAAGGTTTGAGGCTAACCGATTGCAAACAATTGACGAAAAATGCCAAGTACTAAAAGATAGACCGATAATAGAGAGCCACTCGTAACGTTCATGGAACACGTGGCAGAGATATCAAAGAAAAGAAATAAATAGAATAAGAAAACGGAAATTAAAATAAATAAACAAAGTCTCGGATGATGTCCGGGGGAAAAAGGACTTAAAAAAAAAGGTAGACCGAAACCTTCTTACACACGTATACAATCAAAATGGCCAGCTCTACTGCTCTGTATATGATCGGGGTTTCAAGAGCAAGTATGGTTTCGCAAGTCACATTAAGGCCCACGCTCGAAAGAAATGAAACGTTTTGGAGTCGCCGTCATCGAAATCTATGAGGAGGACTATATACTATATATAAATGTAAAATGTCTGAACTTTTTAAATGTATGTGAAAAAAAATGTTTCAGGTATCTATTTATATTAATAAAATACATTTCAGTACTTTTTAGAAATATTTGTCTATCTATTTGTATGAATCATCACTTATAAAGTACTGCGTTCACTATAAAAATCATAAAGCATACCCTCGAGATACTTTTACTCGTAGTTTAATTAAAATCGGTTAACTCTATTAAAGGTACTGTAATTTCAATGACGACGCGACTTAAATACAAGACAAAAGCAGATAAGTAGTATTTTTTTAAGCTATTGGTGGTAAACGAACATGCGGGTCACCTGATGGTAAGTGATCCCCGCTGCCCATAGACACCTACGATACGAGAAGAATCAGAGATGCGTTGTCGGCCCTTAAGAAAGAAGTAGGCTCGTTGCTTGAAAGATTGTAAACTCTAATAGTCCGGGAACACTACCGCTGGGAGTTCGTTCCAGAGAACTGACGTGGGAAAAACGAACGTGAGAACCGCACAGTGGAGGACTTGCAACCATCGAGATGGTACTGATGTAATTTCAGTCCCTAGTATATAGTAACTTAATACATTCCGATTACTTTATTAGTCACTGCTTTTTTACATTAGGTTCAACGTGGATGAAGTCGTGAGCACAGCTAGTGTCTGTATAAAACCAAAAACTGCAATGAAGTAATACTGTAATTAGGGTGTAAGGGGTGTCGAATAACATCATAAGACTTGAGACACCCAAGCCAACCTCACCTGCACGTGGTACACCCTGCTGAATAACGAACGAGGCAATGGCGCAAGCGGGGTGGTAGGGTTTTACAGCCCGAATGGGTCGCAACCACCATGTATATGGCGAAAAAGCCCGTAATAGTGATTCTTTTTATAGGCCGGCATGATAGTGGCGACCGGCGATGGACAGTGTGTCAATCGGTGGTCGCTATTATTTTTGGATTGTACTATGCTTACCATCAGGCATAGTGCAGACACTTTGCCGTGCTACGATAAAAAAAAAAATACTAGATATGCCCGTGGCTTAGCAAACACATTTATTATTGGTTGTAATAAACTAAGAGTCATAATATGTATTTTGTTAATCATGCTCGCTAACGATCTGATATGTTAAAAAACGACCTAAACTTAATGAATAAAAAACAAGAGGTATAATCTAAAGAATAACTGCCTATAATATCGATACATATACATACCCATACTACTGGAATTAGGATCATGAGATTGTCTATACGTAGCAATAACGACTTTTGAAAATTCAAGTCCTAAGATAGTATGAAAAAGAAGATGAAAATTTACATGAAAATTTGTCATTTTTAAATTTAGATCTATGAAAAATGGTATTTCATAGTTTGGAAAATAAAAAAGGTGTGTCATAATTTTTTGATAAAACTAATACAATATATATTATAATCCTGTTTAAACATTCAAATGTAAAATAAGTCGTGAGCAAAAGTGACAAATATATGTGCCGTTACGTTTCAAAATTAGTAAAATCCAATATTAATTATACATATAATATAACTTAAGATTTCCAGTTTTTATACAAAGAGAATGAAGTTCAAATTTTATCGTCCATAAGGCTTTATCACATTTTTAAATTATACCACTTATGTATTGTCTAAATATTCACTCTATTCACACACCATATAAATTTTTATGGTTGGCTTAACATGGCATAATTTAATGTGCTTTAGTGTCACCTACTGGCAATTTTTTTTAAAAACTTCTTCATAAAAAAAGAACAAGTAACGTTCATAGTTGGTTTTATATTTAGAATCATAGATATACGAGTAAGTTCTCATAGAAAACGTCCAGTATAAAATATTTATTGTAAGGAGCGAAAATGGAAATAGACTTACATATTTATAGAGAGAATATTGAATACACAAACGAAAAGAAATATTTACTTTGTTCAGGAAAAACTGTTGGGCGGATTGTTTACACAGGGTGTTTTGTTCGCCTTGACTATTATTGTACCGCAATATATTTTCATAAACACTAAATATTTATGCAGAATCATGTTTAAGACTTATCGAGAACTCTGCCTGTTTTTCTTAAGTATCTCTTATTATTTCTACGCCAGTGGGTAACTGAGTTATATGTTACGTTTATTCCGAATTTTTATTAGGTATATGTTAACACAAATCCTTTTTTTATTTGTCTTATCAATGAAATCGAGTGTAATCTACTAATCTAACTATAAATACAATAAAGGGGTACAATTGCTGCATCGCTTGAATCTCGCAACTTGTCATCTCATACTATGCAGCTCCTTTTCAATAAAAAGAATTTCGTTTTTTTTTTTTTTATTGTAGAACGTCAAAATGACTGCACTATGATGGTAAGCACAGTACAATCCAAAAACAATAGCGACGACCGAGTGAAACACAATCCATCGCTGGTCGCCACTATCATGCCAGCCTGCAAAAAGCTCGATATACACAGGCTGATCCTGAAACGCGACGCGCAGAAGCGAGTCACTATTACGGGCTTTTTCGCCATGTACATGGTGGTTGCGACCCAGTCGGGCTGTAAAGCCCTACCACCCCGCTTTCGCCATCGCCTTGTTCGTTATTCAGCAGGGTGCACCACGTGCAGGTGATGTTGGCTTGGGTGTCTCAAGTTTTATGATGTTATTCGACACCCCTTACACCCCCAAATCAAATTCGTTTGGTAGAGTAAGGAATATTAGCGGAATGGAATAGAATAATAATTACTGCAAAAGAAATTATTAAATCGTCTCAAATTTATATCTCAAGTTAGCGTAACATAACTTTAAACCGAGTTAGTTAGAAAAGCAACGTTTGTTGGAGTCGAAACATTTCGGCAAAGTTCGATTTCATACAAACAGAATGGAAATGAGATAGCCATTATCTCTTGGTTATTATTTCTACTTTGGACTTCTGAAGAACAGATTAACGGGTGTTTGTTAAGATCAATATAATTTGAACTGTTTTGGGGAGAGATAATTTAATAGACTTTTTATTATTATTGTTAAAATTGCATATGAATCCTAAATAATATTAATATCTTAGGACCAGACAACGATCATCATGAAATTTTGTGTATGGTGTTAGAAGACCATATTACCATTCATCCCAAGAGATAGGTCAAATTTATATTGACCTTTTTTTCTTTTACTTTTCAAGCGATTAGTATAATTACATGAACGCTAGTGACTGCTATAGTTAATAACTGTATTACAGCCACTAACACTCGCTACCGGAAACACTAAACTATTTAATTTAAAGAAATGCTGCTGAGCAACGTGAGTTAACGTATATTTTGAGTGATATGCATGCGCATATATACTACATTTTTGAACGAAACCGCGGACAAAAACTAGTAAATGTCGTTTCTCCCGTGTGGTGTTACAAGAACATTTTTCAAGTACAAGTTTCCTCATGATGTCTTCCTTCACAGCCAGCCGTTAACAAAATAAATTAGTTAAAAAAAAAGTTGCGTTTTATGGGAACAAAACAAGGTCTATCGTAAAGACACACGATAGAAGTGAAACTTTTGTGTTAAAGGAACATTTTATTTAAAAAAAATATAATAAAAAGTCTACGTGTTCCCAGGCGGTCACCGATACAAGTACTGACCGCGCCCGATGTTGCTTAACTGCGGTAATCGGATATGCAGCGGTGTTGTCAACTCTCTACCCGACACAATGTCTACCCCTACCATTATTCGTCACTCAAAAAGATTGCCGATCAGAATTTAAATGCCTTCCAATCAAAAGTTTCACTTCAAAATTCATCGGTACACGTCTGGGTCGGAACTTACAGATTTCGAATTGATATTCTGTTGGCCAAATTACTAGACTGCCACGCCTGTTCTATTTTATATTGATGAAACCAAATTAATTGCATTTCTCAAAACCAATTTCTCTAGTTATAAAAATAAATATATTCATTATAAACCTCGGCAGACGTAGTCCCACCACCGTTCGCCCTGATAATAAAAAAATACACCTAAACTTACCTCATTAATCACTTTATCTATTGTTGAAAACAGCATGAAAACCTGTTACATAGTTTTTGAGTTTATTGCGAATAGACAGACAGACGTGGCAGAGGATTTTGTTTTATGTAGTGGTTACAAAACTAAATTAATCTTTGAGATATAATACTCATAAGAATTAAATACAAAAAGTCTTAGAAAACGAAAGTTAACAATATGAGAAAGCTCTTAGAAAAACGATATCGAGTTAACATAAAATGTTCGCTAAATCCCAAAGCACTCAGAGTCACATCAGAAATGCTCTGTGTTTTACATAAGACCTTGTGCATAGACGAGCTGCAGCATTAAGTTACTACTAAGTGACAGCTGTGTAAACCTGGTTTAAAAACTTAGTACTCGAATAAGTGATGTTTGGATTCGATTAATACAGGATAGGTCGCATACATAGTTGATTGTTAATTAACTAGGAATTTTATAATGAGTATAATGTTGTAGAACACTTGTCAAATTTTCTTTAATCAGGATCATTAATATATTTGGATCTTGTCCTATTTTTTTTCTTATATTTGTATATATCATTTTCTCTCCGTGTGTAATATAACTAAAATCCTCTTAGACGGGTGGATAGATTTTGATGATTTTTTTAAGTGGTTTCATGAATCGTTTAGAATCACAATTGGCCTGGCAGGTGGCGCTGTGGTAGAATTATAGATTTTTTTTTATTATCAAGGCAGGATAACGTCCACCGGGTCCGCTAGTCTCTTAATTGATATTACAGTTATTTTTATTTGCATATAAAATGGTATACATATAAATAATTCCTTAGACAGATCTTAGACCTAAACACAGTTATAAACTTATAACTACAGTTATTTAAGGTAGCCCACGGATATCATTATAAACCCTTAGCGTCGAATGGTAGGCTAGTGTTTGAATAATATCCATAAAAAATACACAGAGAATTTAGAGAAAAGAGGTTAATTAAATGTCGAACATGACACTGGTGAAGAAACCATTAGGAGAAAGTATTCTGTGTGGAACGAAACTTCAAAAGAAGTATATACTCGTACAATATTGTTAAACTGACATAAATATCGTTTCGCGTGTGTATTCATTGTAAATACGGTTATTAAGCGGTGTTTCCTTAAACTATTTTTACGTAATCTGTTGGTGGATGATATAAAATTGCTCCTTGTTATGAGAATGTTTTATAAATTAAAATCGAATTGAATTTCTTTCTTATATTTTTTTAATAATTCCAGTTTTTATACACCGAAAACGAAGTTTATATTTTGCCCATAACGGTTTTAGTTTTTTTTTTAATCATCAATATATTTTACATGCGTAAAATTTGAAGATCTCGAAAAATGTTAGAAATGGCTAAAATTGGATTTAAATCATTTAAAAATGTAACGATACCATCGCAGGTGGTATTATTATAATAGTTAACCCAATTGGAACAACGTTAATGATAAAAAAATATTGAAGACATTCTTATATTTTCATGTATATATGTAATTATATTATGTATGTATTTTTGAGTATGTTTAATATTGTATTTCAGTGTTAAGGATTTTTTTTTCTTTTTTTTATTTGCACCAACGATAATTTGTTTTCCACAATACAAAGTAAAAAGTGTAATAAAGAATTCATTCATTATTATAGTGCTATTGATTATTGACAACGACAATTGTCGGTTAATGACGTCATAATTTGTGAATAACCAAGCGTTATGCAACAACCAACAAGTAAGAAAGAGACAACACATCATATTGTTTAGATTAAGTAACGATAACAACGAATATTCATTTAATTATTGTATAACTTACAAATTATAACATTAAATGAAACAGCAAACTACCCAACAGCAGAATAATTGATAGCAGTTTACGGAAATAATCGCTGTGAATTATTATCACCTATATTAATAATCCATTCCATTTTTTCGAATCTTAGCATCTAAAACAAAACATTCAAAGAGTCTCTATTTACATTATTAGACTACAGAGCTGCTTTAGTAACAAGAATTACTTTTTAATGTTAAATGAGAATTAAATATTAAAATGCGAGTTTCTGTCTGCTTTGTTTAAAATGTAATTGAAATAAAAAAAAAAAAAAATATTCTCTAAAGACGCCATCGGTATTTTTTTGATTAATATATCTTTTTTAATTTAGACAATTACTACTTCTTAAACGTTAGTAAAACTATAAACTATATATTCCCATGTAAGAGTTCATTAAATATTGTAAAATAAAGATCTCTGCCACGTCTCTCTGTCTGTCTCTCTGCTCGTAATAAACTCAAAAACTACTGAACGGATTTTCATGCGGTTTTCACCTGTAGGTTAAGCGATTCACAAGGAAGGTTGTGGTATATAATTTGTGAAGCTTTTCTTATTATCAGAGCATGATAACGTCCGCCGTACCCGCTAGTTTATTTACATAAGTAAAATATGTTTAATATCACTGTAAGTTTATCTCCTAAATAGTTGAATCACTTTTTTTTTATAATAATTCGCGAAAATAACTGCACTATACCTAGTGGAAAGTGCGGTATAGTTCAAAAATAATGGTGGCTGTTGTCGCTATCATGGCAACCTGCAAAAGTACCTCTTCATTTCTCAGTTGAAGTACACAGTATCATATGAAGAAAGCAACACGCTTGTCGGGAGATCTTCATAGTATACATCTTTTTTTTTTTCACAGGAGGCAAATGAACAGGTGTGTCGCTTGATGTTAAGTGATCACCACCGTCCATAGACACCTACAACACCAGTGGAGTCTCAGGTGCGTTGCCAGCCTGTATTGAGGAAGGAGGTTGGGAGAAAGGGAAGAATCGAGCGGGAAAATGAGGAGAGGTGGGCCTCCAGCGCTCTCAATGACCGAACAAAACGAAACAATGCAAGCACTGTTACTTCACGTCGATTTTCTGTGGGCAAAGTGGTACTACCCGGGGATAGCCGACACATTCATGCTGAAGCCAGTAATAACTTCAGCGTGGTTCTACCACCTACATTCTTTTAGCAAATCTCTCACAAACAACATTCTACATATCACAATACTTTTCTGTACGGGTTATGTAGTAAGAATATAAATTGATAAAGGTAACATAAAGAGTTGTGAGCATTTTGTAGTTATGAATAAGTTACGTTTACATCAAACATTTATTTATTATGCGAAATTTTTTCATTACCTAAAAACTCAGATAAAAAAGTTTTCTACGAATGAATTTAGCTAGATCGATTTATCTATCGTCCCCTAAACCACCTACATATTAAGTTTCACGGAAATTGCTAACGCTGTTTCCGAGATCCTGAATATATATGAATATAAAAATATACAAGAATTGCTTGTTTAAAAGTATAATATATATATACACATACATATATAGATAGGTATGTAGTATACTATACTGCCATATAACTTACATTCAGGGAGTTTTTGGCGGGATTTCAGTCTGTCATGTACTGGATTTTATATTTTATTCATAATCTTGTGTTTCTTGACTCTATATTGTGTAAAGTTGGTGGTGTTTTATGTAATATGGGTAGTTTATTGTGCATAAGTGAAGTGAATGAAAAATAATACCACGGAGCATGAAATTCTGAGGTGCCACAAAAACTCCCTGGAGGGTTCTAACAAGAGATCCACCATCTTGTTAGAATATTGATTGACACGACGCTTGATATTGTTATAATCGTACGAAGCTTGTAATATTATTGATTACTCGACAATGGCAGTAATAATCTGAAAGATTGATTGCCAAAAAGAAAGTTAAAAAAAAAAGTTACATTCAGATAGAGAATATTTACAAAGAAAATTCGAATAATGGAACTGTAATTGATAAGATAGTGCTAAACTTTATCTCACGTAGCCAATGTCTCAAATGAGTATGTAACACGATCTTAAAATTGTCTCAAGGAGACGAAGTTTACTCTGTTTAGATAAGAAGCTTATCACTAGTTTCAATTAAACACACTATAGTCTGCGGAGACGAATATCGATTTGTTAAGAGAAGATTTGCCCTTTCTACTGGAAATTGCTTTAAGGGTTATTTTGATTAATTAATTTTAGGTATCTGTGCAAATTTTAGAGGCTATGTTAGAGATAATGACGTATATATAGCTATGTATAGATATTAACAAGCGGCTGTGACTTCGTTCACTTCAAAATACAATAACAATAAAAGATTTGCCAGCGCCACCAAGTGACGGGTTATATATACTGCAATAGAATGCCTTGAAGCCTTCTTCATGAGAAAATATTCAGGCCAAACGATGTCAAAAAGTCATTTTTTATATCGTAGGATGCAAACAAACAGGTGGGTTACCTGATGTTAAGTGACCACCACCGTCCATAGACACTAGAAACGCCAAGGGAGTCGCAAGTTGCCGTTGCCAGCCAGTGTTTGAAGGGAGGAAAAGGGAACGGAGAGAGTGGGAGGTGAAGGGGAAGAGAGGGACATGGGCGTCCGGAGCTCTCACTGACTGAACGAAACGCGACAATGCAAGCACTGCTACTTCACGTCGGTTGTCTGCGAGAGGGTGGTACTACCCCGGACGAGCCGTCCCATTCATGCTGAAACCAGTAATAGCTTCAGCGTGGATCAACTACTACTTAAATTTAGAGTGCAGAACGTGGCATAGACAAACAAAGATACATACGAGTAAACTTGAATGAAGTTATGAACCTATGGTAGTCGGAAAAATAAAAAAGGAGATATTGCAAATAACTCGTTCATTATAAAACTCTATATATCATTTCATATTCTATTTGGTGTAGTTTCAATTCCAGCGTAAAGTTTCTGTAACACTTAACGATTCCAGCATATATTTGGCGCGACAGGAGTCGAGCAATAATTTGCGGCCGGTCCCTCTGTCACATATCGTTGCCGGTATGGCCGTTAATTAGTTTCGCTGACGAGGGTTAACCGGCATGTGACTTCATATTGGTAATGGATACACGACCTTCATAACGGTACGTACTTCTACATCTTAACACTAAAGGAATGTATCATTTATCTTTTTCTTTTTTTTTATTGTAGCACGGCAAAGTGACTGCACTATGCCTGATGGTAAGCACAGTGCAATCCAAAAATAGTAGCGACCACCGATTGACACACTGTCCATCGCCGGTCGTCACTATCATGCCGGCCTGTAATAAGCTGGATATGCACAGGCTGATCCCTAAACGCGACCCGTAGAAGCGAATCACTATTACGGGCTTTTTCGCCATATACATGGTGGTTGCGACCCAGTCGGGCTGTAAAACCCTACCACCCCGCTTACGCCATTGCCTCGTTCGTTATTCAGCAGGGTGCACCACGTGCAGGTGAGGTTGGCTTGGGTGTCTCAAGTCTTATATGTTATTCGACACCCCTTACACCCCAAACGAAACAGAGAGACGTTACCAAACGGGACTAAAACTGTAAATGAAATATTTTTAAGAAAAAATACTTTGGGGACTTAGAATCAATGACAGAATACAATTCTCTGTTTTTTTTTTTAAGGTTTGTCTGTCTAGATAAATTACGTTAGCTTTTATAATAAAGCCACAAACAATGTTATCGATTTGCCGGATCGTAAGTTCAAGCAGCATTATAAGCGAGTTTTTTTTTTATTGCAGCACGGCAAAGTGACTGCACTGTGCCTGATGGTAAGCACAGTACAATCCAAAAATAATAGCGACCACCGATTGATACACTGTCCATCGCCGGTCGCCACTATCATGCCGGCCCAAACTCTTTTATCTCTAAAGGCTTATTATAGGGTGGATCAATATGTTTTGATATCTGGAACACCTCTCTCTGTGCGTCCATCAAAAATAAAAGTAGCTATGTTTATCAAATATATACGATGTACTACTATATGCTGTGGGGCTATGTTTGCGTCTCGGAGAACAAAATCATTCGTAAAGTATGATGCCAGTTAAATATATATATCAAGTTTTATCACACAATACAATCCTATAATTTTATCATCCACATTTTTATAATTAAAATTTCAGGCGAAAGTAGTCGCGGGCACAGCTAGTATTAGATTAAAATATCGATTAAAATTAGTATTGGGTTACTCATAAATAAGTCCAAACCAAATCTTAAATCAAAATTTAAAATCAGTTTTCCATTACTAATAAGTTCAAACTAAACAAAAGTCTCAATCTGAGAGTTTGAACTTATTTATGAGTAATCAAGTATTGATTTTATTTGATATTTTATTTCAATATATCCGTATTTTCAACGTTTTTTCTGTTTAGTCCGATCCGAGGTATGATTAAAATCCTAGTTTTTAGGCTCAATTCTGATGCTATCAACATTCGAAATCTACGAGATCACTCATAATTGATGAGATTAGAACGCAAATATTACAATGTATTTAAAACGTAATTTAATAAAGCCTACATTACAATAAATACTATAATGGACGTAGTCCGGTGAAGCTGTTAAGACCTTGCTAGGTCGATAGCGTAGTTAGATCGAGAAAAAAAAACTATAATGTACGTTACTTAGCATTTCTGCATCCTGGAATTGATTATTTGATTTTATTTATATGAACTGAACCTGAAAAAGTGATTTTGAAATTATGAACAGAGAAAGCAAAATGTTAGTTACTAAAACAACAAAAAGAATTATAAACGCTTTCTTTAGTTCACGGTTAAACGTGATGGCAATTAACACTACTGGTAACGGCCAATCAATTCCAGGCGGAAGTGCAAAGTAACGTCCATAATAGTGAGTAGTGATTTTAGTCTGTCATGTAGTGGATTTTATATTTTATTCATAATCTTGTGTTATTGGACTCTATATTTTGTAAATTTGGTGGAGTTTTACGTAATCTAGTTAGTTTATTGTGCATAAGTGAAGTGAATAGAAAATAATACCACGGAGCATGAAATTCTGAGATGCCACAAAGACTCCCTAGCAGGTTCTAACAAGGGATCCACCATCTTGTTAGAATATTGACTCACACGACGCAATATTGAAGTGATTGCACGACGCTTGTACTATTATCGACTACGTGACGACGGCAGTAATAATCTGAAAGATTAATTGCCAAAAATAAAGTAAAAAAAAAACATCCATAATAATATTTAAAGGTAGATTTCCGGATAGTAACGCCTTCTTTAATCAAAGACGTTGTAACAGATGTATGACTTGCAGTATTTTGCTTTACAATAATTTTATGCGGTACCTTAAAATTATCCGTGTATAAGGCAACTTCCATTTTTCTAACGACGCACTTGTCTGAAATAAACTGTACTCGGGCCTCAGCTCCGTCAACCTTTTGTTAAAATCACTCAATGCATATAACTTTTGAATGTTTATAAAGGACGACTTAAGAGTTGCCCGAAGTAATAGTTCGCTATGGAAGGGGACTTAGTAAAAATGCAAATTCCGTAACGCATTGTTCAGTTAAACAAAGGCTTTGACTACAAGAGTAGAGTTTTAAAATGATTGCGTTTGTAACAATTTGAGTTTTTCCTTTTGGGCTGTGTATTACATTGTTATGTTTGAATATGGGATTAGTTTTTAAGATTTATCTTTTCAGTTCGCTTTTAATATTTTATGTTCTTTCACGTAGTAATTGTACATTACTACAGTGAAAGATTAATTTCCTTGTAATAGTTAATTTTTAGATCAAACATTTCAGTTAGGACAAGTCTATCATGTATTAAGGATTTATTAAACTATTACCTGCTTACAATCTGTGAAGTTTGTTACTATCACGCTGGACTTTTTTACTACTAGCTTGGGTCCATTATTGGAAAAATAAATAAATGGAGAATAAAATAATAGCGATTATCCGTGATAAAATTCATCGGTAGCCATCACTATTATGTTGGTCTGAGGATTTTTGTTTTTTTCTCGAACTGACTACGCTATTGACCTAGCAAGGTCTTAACAGCTTCACCGGACTACTAAGGCGAGCGCTTAAGGCACTCAGCCGATTTTATATTGGCAACCAGCTCAAGGGTGCACGGCACACCTCGGCTTGGCTGTTGCCCGTTGCATGCAAAAATCGCGACCTAACTTAGCTAACCTAGCTAACTATTGATATATGTTTGAGTTGTTGAAACGTATATGTGTACCAAGCATATCCGCCTCAACAACTCCTTCATATATTTTTGTCGGAAAAATTGAGAGTTTTTCAGTTCGATAAGGGAAAAAAAATTAACAAAAATAACCCTTCCACCAAGATGTATAGCGTGTAGGCGTGCACGGTGTGGAGGTGATCGTGTAGTGTTGTATCAGTGATGTATGGGTGTGTCACCGTATCGCGCAAGCAACGCACTCAAGGGCTCCCTACCGAGGGATCGAACCTAGGCTTGAGCCGCTACCGTGAGAGGCCTAATCGGGTGTGCGGGAGCGAAATTTACCCCCAGACCACGGCGGCGCGATCTGTGGTTACGCGGGCGTGGGCGTGAGCACGCTCTGTTACGAGGGACAGGCTGGTACTGATCATTCGCTGACGTGATATCGTCGGGAGGATCGGTGAAAATGTGTCGCGGACGTCTTTTATAACGCCCAGCGTTGCGCACGGGTTCGTAATTCGCGGCGGATACCACTAACGGACTGGGATGAATCGCGGCTCGCTCGAAATAGCTATTTGTAAGTGATATTATATACGCCCAGATAGACGGCATCTCCAGTCCCTATGGAGATCCGCCTTCCGGACGAACCAAGGAGCACCGGTGATTTTACGCAGAGCCCGGGTCTGCAAAACCTGAAGCGTATCTAGATTCTTCGCGTGGGCGAAAACCGGACAACTATACGTCATTACCGGACGAATACAAACTTTATATATTGTGAGCTTATGTCTGAGGGACAGTTTGCTTTTCTGACAGAGTAAATAATGGAGGCGACCCAAGACCATAGCGGCTTTGTCTCGCACTCTCTTTATATGAGGATCGAACGTTAAACGATTATCTAAAGTGACGCCGAGATACTTGACTTCGGTGGTCCAAGGAATCTCGGAATCGTATAGCCTTATGGGCTTTAATTTGTTATCGCGATATCTAGGATCGAAGAGTATCGCGGCACTCTTATCGGGGTTAACACCTATACGCCATCGAAGAAACCAATCACCGAGTGTGCTAACGGCTTCTTCGATGCGATCTCTGAGAACACTCGGCCGCCAGCCAGAGGCGTAGATGACTGTATCATCAGCATAACAACCTACCTCGACTCCCGGGAGCTTAGGTAGGTCGCTGATGAACAGGTTGAAGAGGGTGGGCGCGAGTATTGAGCCTTGCGGCACACCTGAGCGTATCGGACGGGGTGATGAGAGTTCGCCGTCTACTCTAAAACGGAAGGTTCTATCTGCGAAATAATCACGGATGATGTGAACTAACCTGTCGGGTATGCCGGCTTGATTTAGCTTATATATGAGCCTTTCGTGCCAGACCTTATCGAAGGTTGGTCTGAGGAGCTCTTTGCTTCTCTTTTAAAGGATCTAGTACGAGAGAGATGAAACTTCTTTACAATACAAGTAATGTAACATGTAGCAATTGCATTTTAATTTTGGATTTTTGGCTCGGTTCAAATAGAATCTGTTAATATCGCTGATGATATCAAAATCAAAAATAACCTTTATTAAGCTTATTCAACCAGGGAATTCACCTCCTTGTGTTTGTTCTTACCGTTTGCATAATGGATTATATTTAGAAGAATCGTTTTAAATGACGTGATTACTGTATACCAACGCTTCGCTCATTATTGTTACAGTTCAATCGGAAGAGCATTCTTCAGCAAACGTTATGCTTATGTAAAGAGCTTCTGAATATAGGGTTCATCAAAAGGAGTATGAACAAGTTTTATTTATAAACCACATATTATATCTCTGGTGTTGCATACGTCCAAAAGTTAGAATGAAGACTGTTTACAGTGCGAACTACATAAAGAAAGTAATTAATGTATCAAACTTGGTAGTTTTGGACTACGTTCGTGTAATCGGATCCGCGTTAAAACAAAATATAAATTTGAATGTATGTAAATGATTAAAAACATTTATGTTGCATGATGCCAGTGTTCGTGCTCATGTGTATATAAATCTCGGTATATTCTGTGTAATTTCTTTATAATATACGATGTAATGTCGTTATCAGATGCGAATTTAAAAGTATGCGATACAGACTGACTACTCTCTGTGATCTCATACTATTTTCATTGTATTGTTTGTTAGTCAGGGTTGCTATGAAACACTAAATTACATTCGTAGTCCGGTGAAGCTGTAAAGACCTTGCCAGGTCAATAGCGTAGTCAGTTCGAGAAAAAAAAAAAAACTAAATTACATATGATTCTTTATCTACACCATTATAACAAAATAGTAAAGTTAGTATATTTGATTCTTTAATGTATTATGCTTTATATTGTAGCTAAAGTTCATTTTAACAAGACACAAGAAACTGTTTTTAATTCTTATGTTTTTATATTGCATAATTTTCATTATGGTTTCTATATATTTTTATTAATGTTGTAAATATGTGGACTCTTTATTTATATTCATTTTAATCAACATACAACATAATATTATAGTACAAATATTATATAATTGATTCAAACTTATCAATAAAAATATAGAAAAATTAGGTAAAATATTTATGTCTGTACATAACCAAAAAGAGCTCAACGTCTCACAGATATTACGAAAACTGGGCTGTATATTTCATACAATTTTATGTTCTTTTTATTGATTTCATTCCCATATAAGTAGTCTTGAAACAACATGGTTACTGTGTAAAGGTGAATGGCAAGTTGGTAGCTTGGCTGACGTCACCGTCTTTGTACTTGTTACTTTATGTATCTAGTCAACAATAGCTAGATCATTATTATAAACTCTCTTAATTACTTTCAATACTCCCTTATAAGTACAGGACTGTATTAAACCTTTTAGTCTTTTGAAAGCAGTATCAGGAATTATATCTCGCTAACCTCTGTATTAATTATTATATGCATCTCAATAATGGACCCACGGACCCGATATCGTATCGGTTGATGTAAAAATGCTTTTACAACAAGCGTATATTGATTTGTCGGTAAAGCTGACAGTTTGATAAATTGTGCCAGTACCGCGCTCTGTGGTTTCATTTAAATAATAATGTTTCCTTTTTGCCTCCTGGGTCTCCATTTTTAAGATTAAATTACCGTTTCTGTTAGGATATATGCGTCTTCACTTCTATTATTACACACTTACTTGTTCTTTTTCTTCGTTATTTGAGATTAAATACCATTTATCCGTTAAAATATACTCGATACCAAAAAACGTTTACGTAGTTAATTTATACGCTGTAGGAGTGGGAGTGTAAGGTATGCCAGCAAAATCTCTCTATAACCTAATGAAACACCTCGTCCGAAGCTGCAGCAAGTTCTAAACTAGAACGGGTACCTAAAGCTGCATTAGCAGGTTCACACCAGATTTGTATGAGCAGGGACAGACATACAAGTAGAAAAGTTGAGCGTTAATGTACGTCAGAAAGCGTCTCCTTAAATCGACACCCGTCTCAAGTCTCGGGGACTAGTCGGAGTTTCGCTGCCTCGTGATGGAGCTGGCACCCGCACGTTGAATTAAGGTTTTGTTGCATTGATGTATTGAACTATTTGAAACTTAGCCTAATGTAGCTCGGATGGTGCCGAGTTATTGGCACATCCTAAAAATGTTATAAACTAAATACTGTTCGCGGCTTCGCTCGCGCTAATGTTGATTTAATCTGTAGATCGTGGATAGTACTTTGTTTTTGGTACACTTCTGTACTATTGATAATGTATATCTAAAACTTTATTCTAATCGGTTGGGTAATTAAAGCGTGAAAGTATAATAAATAAATAAACTCACATTAACATTTATAATACTATATATATTAAATATCCAAACCAATATACAAATGCGAAAGTAAATCTCTCTGTTTGTCTGTTTGTTATATTTAATGCTAAGCCGTTTAAAGTGAAGTTTAGCATGGAAATAGTTTGAGATCTCGGAAAGGACATAGAATAGTTTTTATTCCAAACGTCATTCCTTGATGAAGTGAAAAGTGGGTGAAGGGTATATACAGTTCAATATCTTTATCTTAGTGTTTATTTCGTTAAGGGGCTTAGGTCCGCAAAGAACATGTGTGTCTTATTGTACTTTGATCTTAGGGTGTTCACAAATATTTTTTTAGAATTATTCACAAACTTCTATAAAATCTTAGCATCTCTTACTTTTTAAATCCGCCTGTATAGCTCCCATCCTCAAGTTGAATATCTGACGCCAACTACCTGGTAGTGTCTTCCGATACACATATTTAAGAACCATTTACCTCTAGGTCTGCCGTGTTTACTATTTTAGACAGCGTCATAATTTAACATCAGATGTGATCAAACGCTGAAACCTATAAAAAATCAGTTTGTGTAACCGTTACACGCGATTGAAGTGAAACATTTAAATATTTTTGACTTTGTCAATAAGTAGTTCATAAACAAATCATGCAATTTTTTTTAAAAAACAAAAATATTAATAGTAATATTAAACTGAATAGTAATAAAAATCATACAATAAAATTAATTATGTATATATGGGCGCGCGACCGTGCTGCCATGGTTTCAATGTAAGTAAGTAACAAATTAAATCAAAACTTTACTACTTGTAGTGCCATCTATCAGCTAATTCGGACCAATAACAAAGGAATTATTATTAGCAACTCTTTGTTATAAAGTAAAAAAAAATATAGAAAAGTACGAACTTGTTATTATGACAAGTAACGATGTAAATTATTTATGATTTAATAGAAGTTTTGGTTATGTGTAATTATTATCTAACCGGATGGTACAGAAACGTGACGCCATATTGCCGTAACGGACTTCCGTTGCATTGTCGTCCGGTTACCTCCTAGTCGCACCTAAAGAAGTTATACATTAAAGATACCTAGAGAGACTAGAGACTAGACGCGTTGCTTGCGCGATACGGTGACACACAAATATATATCACTGCTACAACACTACACGATCACCTCTACACACGTGCACGCCTACACGCTTACACATGAAAGTGGAAGGGTTTACTTTTTTCCCTTATCGAACTGAAAAACTCTCAATTTTCCGATAATAAATATATGCAGGAGTTGTTGAGGCGTGTATGCTTGGTACACATATACGTTTCAACAACTCATACATATATGAATAGTTAGCTAGGTTAGCTAAAATAGGTCGCGATTTTGCATGCAACAGGCAACAGCCAAGCCGAGGTGTGCCGTGCACCCTTGAGCTGGTTGCCAAAATAAAATCGGCTGAGTGCCTCAAGCGCTCGCCTTAGTAGTCCGGTGAAGCTGTTAAGACCTTACTGGGTCAATAGCGTAGACATTTCGAAAAAAAAAAAAAAAAAAAAACTAGAGACTAGAGACTACCCTTACAAATAATGATAACTTTATCAATTTACAATTTAAAATCTTACATACACGAACGGTAACCAAACTATTAAAGTTCGTCGTCCTATAAATTCTAACTCCAATCTCGAAGCGAACCGACGGCCGCACGCGTAGAAAGTGTGAAACGATCTTTACACACATCTTAATATCCAAAGTTTTCAAAGGAGTTCCTCGTCATAAAATGTAAATAACACATACGAAGAGCACGGTATCTCTGTCGTGTTTAATTCGCGTGTTCCCGCGCATAGGAACGACTTTGACAAATTATGGAAATTTATCATCACAGAAGCGTGCTCAAAGTTTTGTTTGAGTACGTATTGAGTTTACGTTTACAAAACAAAACAATTAAATAAAATTATATATAGAGTAATTTAATTATAATTATTTTATACTATACTAGCATCTGCTCGCAACTTCGTTTGCGTGGAATAGAAACCCCGATTTTTAAACATTCTTCATTGGTGCTCCGCTCCTATTGGTCTTAGCGTAATGATATATAGTCTATAACCATCCTCGATAAATGAACTATATAACATTGAAAGAGTTTTTCAAATCGGACCAGTACTTCCTGAGATTAGCCGCTACAACGCCAGAGCGTCACAAACTACATCTTTATAATATTAGTATAGATATCTTTTACCAACGATATCTTAAGCTAGCTCTAAGACTCCGTTGAGGGCACTCGGGGTACTAAGTTTTGCATACTTAATGAGGAAGTTGGAATCTCCCAACTGCGATGTATGTAGATAAGTTAAGGATGTGCATCACTTGATTATGGAGTACGCCAAAGTCAGCATCGAAAGAGAGTCGTTGATGAGTTTGAAAAGTATCATTGGTATCGGTCACAGCGTCTTGGCTGAACCTTGTTCTGGTGAAGCTAAGTATGATGTGGTAATGATAGCTTATCGGCGATTCTCCTGATGTAACTATAAAGACTGGGGAACATTGGGGTTGATATGTTTGTTGGAATAAAAGCTTCTAAAAATAAATAAAAAAACGGTTTATCATTTGTGTTTATGTGCTGATATGCTTCGAGACAATCACGCTAAATCTAGAGAGATGAACCGCGATAGAACGCGTAGTGCGTATAAGAGTCATAGTTTCTTAAAAGAAATCTTTATATCAAACGAAGTAGTGATGATTATTTTTTTTTAAGAAGAACGAAGTGTCTAACAAAATTTTAAAAAATATCTAGATCTTTCATATAAACATATATTATTATCCAGATGCTTAATGGAGACGTTTCCGAGAACTATCGTGACATGAAAAATTACACCTTGTGTACACAATAAAATGATAAATCATTTACGCAAACGTGTCCTATATTGAAGTACAAATTGATACAGTATCCACTTCGGGAGTTGAGACATGAAGGCTGTCATATCTGAAGCAATATTCCATGTTGCCTAATATTGCAGCCAATCGCATGCATTTGAATGTTTAATGTACGTATCGGGGACGGATTCAGGATAAGTCATTTGGAAATGTCAAAAGAATAAATTTACGACATATTTTTTACAATTTAAATATACCTATTTATATTATATTTCTAACACAACTAATAGTACCCGTATATAACTACTTCAATTACAATAACATCCCTCTCTATAAAACCCAATGCAGGGTCATAGGCCTCTAACCGTATGAAGGTATGGGCATGATGACCACGCCAGCTTACGACGTATTGATGATTTCAAAGAATTCGTAATTCTATATATACCCACATACAGTGGTACTACAAGTATATTTCTCAGGTTCAAGTTTCCTTTCGGATTTTTTTCCTTCACTTCCTTAGTGTTATCAGTTGAAATGAGTAAATATATGTGATATAAGAAAAAAATAATATATATTATTGTAAACAATTAAATTAACTTATTTGATTATTACAATATTATTTAGTAGGTGGTAGAGCCACGCTGAAGCTATCATAGGTTTCAGCATGAATGGGTCGGCTTGTCCGGGATAGCACCGCCATCTCACAGTAAACCGACGTGAAGTATCAGTGCTTGCATTGTTGCGTTTCGTTCGGTCAGTGAGATCGCCGGAAACCCATCTTCTCTCCTCTCCTCTCCCTTCCCCTTTTCCTTTCTCTCCATTCCCACAAAGATAGGCTGGCAACGCACTTGCGACTCCTCTGGGGTTACTAGTGTCTATGGATGGCGGTGATCGCTTAACAATAGGTGATCCGTTCATTTGCCTCCTATATAAAAAAATAACACCAAAATATAACATAAATACCACTGCAATAATAGAAATCATGGACTCTTGTGGCTTTGGATATCATACTATATAATTATTATTTGCGTGATCCATAAAGGTTTTTTCTGATCCTGAATGTACTTTAGTGTTAAGTATTACATACGTTAGTTGTATATTTGTGGAGTCTACCGCGACACTGAGCCTGAAACCAAACGCGGGAGTTGTGTTTTAAAAACTATGTTAAATTTAATTTATTGATGAAGAAATAAAAAGTTTATTCTTGTAACTTAATTAGAAATAGGTATGTAAAATATCCGAATCGAACGTATATACAGGCTGAATGTTTAGACAGTATCAATATTTATGGAGAATATTCTGCACTCGATTCTAGTTCTAAATTCTAGGTGTTTAATGTTTGACCGAATTAAACCTGACACTATTTATTCATTAATTAAATTTTAATGATATGAAAAAAAATATTACAATAGCGATTATTTTAAATTTAAAACTATTAATACAGATATATCTGTTTAAATTTCACTTATTACGTAGTAAAGAATTTAAATTGAAGGAAGGGGGTCATGCCCATATCGGCCGACTGAATTACGTATCTGTGACTCGCCAATACTCTCCAATAGGTTTATACATATTTATGAACTTCATTGCGTTCTCTGTCGGACGTATTTCGTATTTTTGATTAAATTATCTTCGCCTTTAGTTTGCATAATTTGAATTGATCAGAGCTAATCAACGAGGTGCTCCGATAAAATTGGAAATATAAAAGAAAAAGTTTAAGGATTATTATGAGATTATAAAAGAAAATTGAGACAAAAAAATATTTTTCTTGTACCTAATTTTTTAGAGTAGAAGAAAGTTTTTCGGAAGTACTCCGTAATCATCAGCCTGTAAGAAAATCCAATGTAGGGTCATTGGGATCTTCCAGGAGGAAGGTACGGGCATACAACGCCAGCCCAAAACTTATTAGCCATTTCAAGCCTTGAGAAATCCACAGTTCTATGTCTTCCCACTTACAATGATACTGTAAGAACATTTCGCAGGTTCAGGCTTTCTCACGATGTTTTCCTTCACTGTCAGACAATAGTATGATAGATTGAAGCAGTAAATGTACGAGAATTCCGACAAACTCGTTGATACACGTCGGGGTTTGAACCTGCGGATATAAGGTTGATATTCAACCGCCCAAACCACTAGATCTTGGCGACTTCAATATATTATCGATTTTTTTTTATAGAAGCACGTCAAAGTGACTGCACTAAGCCTGATGTTAAGCATAGTACAATCCAAAAACATCAGCAACCACCGTGAGACAGATTATCCATCGCCGGTCATCGCTGTCATGCCGGCCATAATGACGAAAGTCGCCCGGTACTGGATATGCACAGGCTGATTCCGAAACGCGACGCGCAGAAGCGAGTCACTATGACGGGCTTTTTCGCCATATGCATGGTGGTTGCGACCCAGTCGGGCTGTAAAACCCTACCACCCCGCTCTCGCCATTGCCTCGTTCGTTGATCAGCAGGGTGCACCACGTGCAGGTGAGGTTGGCTTGGGTGTCTCAAGTCTTAAGATGTTATTGGACACCCCTTACACCCCAAAATATTAATAGATAAAAATATTAGAATTATTACATATATCGAAAAGTCGAAAATTTCACGTGAAGTCAACATATGTTATTTATTCACCAAAGCTTTCAAGATCTCGTACAAACGAAATGTGTTTCGGAACAAACATCCCGGGATTTCTCTTTACATACTTTAATCCTGGATCTATACAGTGTCCCGGTTTAAAATCTCCTGTTTGTATTGTTCCGGTGTTATTATTTTAAATGAGCAATTTCTGCTTTCCCGTTCGCTCGTAATATTCTAAGCCCCTATTGTATTGGGATTGGTTATTTAACATCAAAGTTACTCGACAGGGCCTTCTGATGGATACTTTGCTTTTGTTGGATATTCTATTTTCATTTTCTGTCTATGTAGTTTGAAGTTCTCTATTAAGATTCGCATAATAATTAAGTATTTAGATGAAACTAGCGGATCCGTTGTCTCGCCCTGATTACATAAAAAGCACTGACAAATTATGTACCAAAATCTTCCACATTTACTTTATTTACTATTGAAAACCGTATGAAAATCCGTTCAGTAGTTTTTGAGTTTATCGCGAACAGACAGACAGACAGACGCGGTAGGGGTCTATGTCATGATGATTAATATTTTATTTTAACTAATTCATAAAGCTTCAGAAATTGATTTTTGCTTAGTATAGTTTGGTACTACCAATGGAATATCATTTTATGTGCGCAGGTTTGAACTCCAACATGTACAGCCTAGAGGACGGCTCTCAAGTGGACTTACCCAAACACAACAAACCGGCAACAGATTTTGTACTTGACTGTGGTAGCTAGCTAGATGGGCCTAAATAAACCCTACCACAATTACAATAAAATCCAATGTCTCACGGTGTTTCCAGGCGATCACCAACCCAAGTATTGACCGCGCCACATGCTTAACTTCGGTGATCGGATGAGAACCGGTATTTTCAACACACTACACGACACAAAACTAACTTCTAACAGTTCTCGTAACCCAAAAAGTTGGTTCAAAAAGGTTCAATTCAATTTATTTGAAAGCCCTCTCATATGTTTCAATTCAAAAAGTATTAACTAGGTAGGTGCAGCTATTCTGAAGTGGCGAAATAACATAGTGTCAAAATGAACGAAAGCTACCTAATACGCTGCTGGCTTTAAGACTTGAACAATTACCATACGTAATATAGATGAGAAAACAGCCTAAACGAGGATGTTGTTACAGAGTAGGCGGTAGGCGTACGAAGCACTAAGGCGCGTAGCTTACGGGCTGGCAGAGGGTGTTAAAAAACAAGTAAAACCATAGAACATTACTTGTATTTATACAGAAATCAATTATTGTAATGTGGACGAAATTACTAAAGCAAATATTTGCCGCATGATTGAAGACTAAATTTCGTCCAACGTGCTGAATTATACAGCCTATCGCCGTTGTCAGGGCATAAAAATAATGTTCACACAAATTACCTCAATAGCGGCACTTCGTTGAATTACGAAGGAAATTCCGCCAAATAGTCCCCAACGTTGAGAACAGAAAAAGCCGGTGGTGTTTGTAAAAATGTAAATTTTATTGCTTAAACTCAAGCGCTGTCATTATAAATATTTTAGCTTAGGCTTCGTGCACATTGCGTGCGCTTCGCTTTAACTAATCGATCATATTTACACCGAAGTGTAATATTTGGTAATAGATCATAATGATAAAATAACTACAAAGCTGTGACAGCATAATATAAATTGATCGTAAAAACGTGCTGAAAGTACTGTATTTCTTCAAAAACTTTTTAACAAAAAATTAAACCGCCGAAAAAACTGAAAA
>JACEII010000078.1:350053-370719 GCA_014332785.1 Antheraea mylitta | reverse complement strand
ACCCTTTCCAATAAAAAAAGAATTATTAAAATCGGACTATACTGTAAAAAGTTATGCGTGATCATACATAAAAAAAAAATATATATATACGCGACGAATTGAGAACCTCCTCCGTTTTTTTCGTCGGTTAAAAAACAATGTCAAATGGTTACCATAGCTGCGACGTATTATTTCTAGCGGTATCATTTGGCAGGTAGTCCATAGGCTAAGCCTAGTATTCTTCTATATTTAGGTAACAGACTTTAGTCTTGTAGTAAAGTAGTGGCCCCCATTGTCGAACACTCCAGAAGATTTATGTGACATCTCAGAATTCTGAATTTTAGTAGTGGTAAAGCCAAGCTGAAGCTATTATTGTTTTCAGCACGAATGGGTCGGCTCGTCCGTGGAATCACCACCCTCTCACAGAAAACCGACGTGAAATAACAGTGCTTGCATTGTTGCGTTTCGTTCGGTCAGTGAGAGAGCCGGAGACACACCTACCCTCCCCTTCCCCTTCCTCCTTCCCTTCCTGTCCCGCCCTCCTCCCAAACACAGGCTGGCAACGCACTTGTGACTCCTCTGGTGTTGCAAGTGTCTATGGACGGTGGTGATCACCTAACATCAGGTGACCATCTCTTCGTTATTCGTTGATATAAAAAAAAGAAAAATCATATTCAATGTCATTATTTCTAATTCATATTTGTTCTGCACTATATTACACAAAATACTACCGATATGGCGTCTATTAACGCAAGTTTATCAATAATGAAATAAACCGTGTAAAGACAGGAGGCAGTGTACGCACCAGGTATATATAGTATTTGCTTCTTGTGGCAATACATACGAGAATAATCATAAACCCAATAGCAGTGAATCTTTTTTTGTTTATACCACTTTACGATCAGACAGTGTACATCTATCTGCAGAGAATCTTGCAAAGCAGCATGACCGAAACGACCATACATAGAAAATTGATCTAATGATACTCGACGCTATTCTGGATTACAGTGTACTTGAAAGTATAGTGTAGCCTAATTGTCGAGTTTTTTTTATAAGTTTTAGCGTTTTACCACAATCTCATCTGATATTAAATTACGTTATCATCCAAGATCCTAAATATGCTAAACATAAATGGGCTCTCAAGTGAGGCTACCAAAACAAGCCTGTAGGTGCTTGGCGACAGATTTTCAAATCAGGGGTGGTAACTAATCAGACGGGCTTAGAAAAGGTCCTACCATCATGCTATGGTTTTATCACGATGTTTTGACTCAACGAAACCTCTAACCAATTCGCAGAGTTTTGAATAGCTTAAGAAACTTAAAAAATCACTAAATGATACCAAATTGTTGTCAAAAAAAGCTAATGATCACTAATCCATTCCTCGTATAAAAACTATATAAACGAAAAAATTTGAAATACAAAGAAAATTATTACTTGAAAGAGGATGACATTCTTCAATTCATTATTTCGTAAGAAAATTATTGTTAGAGTTATTTATTATCTTTGGATTGTCTTTGGGGTTTAGTGGCAACACTATGTTAGGACTGTCAGCTAAAGAAACGTGTAATAAGTTCAAGTGTTATATGTGTTTTTAATTTGCATATCCATATACAACAATTATAAAGTAAAATTTCATACTACACACATTTTTGCAAACATTACACACGCTTTGTCCCTCGAGAACCGCCGGAGATCTGATGCATTGCAATGTTACATCCGGAATTCAGAGAAATATCTTATTCAGTCACGTACATTATGTAGCTGTTAGAAATATGTATATATTACCGCTTGTATGAATACTGAGAGAAATGCGATTATTAACTTCTCTTATATATTGAACTAAGAGAATTCAAAATTCAAATTTGGAAGAAATTTAAAAAAAGTTTTCAATCCGCAACATGGTGACCTGTAGATCTTTGTTTCCTGGTATTGTATCATAATTTAATGACGTTCGCAACGGTGTAATTTCATCCAAGGAATTGCATGTTTGTTCAATACCATCGAGCACTACCCTTATAAACAGTTAATCTTTTTTATTGCATTATACATCATTCGTAGCTCTTGGCCAGTTAGTTCTGTTATGTATGCAGTTTTAAAATCGGTTGTCATGAAGAGTAATAAAGTGAATGCTAGTTTTATAAAATGGCTTTATGTGACCGCGTTCAAAAATAAAGCGTTTTATTTTTGGAGTAATATAATAACAACGTTCATTTTATCGTAAGATTCCTTACTTTATTTATTATTAGGTTTTTTCCTGTGGCTTCGCTAGTGTTAATATTGGTTTCCACTCCATGAAGACATTATTTTTCGAAATGAAAGGTACCCTATTTTCCTTCTGTATCCTCAACAATGCATGTGAAAATTTTATGATGACCAATTGAATGAGGTTCACATTAGTATGTATAAGTATTGTTAAATTCTGTATCATAAATATATCGGAACTGCTAGTGGCCCTCACCCTACATGCATACACGCACATCGACACGTGAGCGACACCGCGAACCTTGGACATGGTGATGCGCCATGACCACTCTGATCTCAAACATCACCCTGGACAACGCACTGGACACTCTTGTTTGTAAACAGTTGACGTGTGTATTATATTAAGCCTTATAATTATTGTTATATTACGTCTAGTAATAACCAGCAAAGAGCTCTCAAAGATATCAAAGCGTCAACAATTAATAATGATAAAAATTAGCTGTACCTACAGACCCTAGCACGTTTGTTACTACTTAATTATTTTTTTTTATACTACGTTGGTAGCAAACAAGCATGCGGGCCGCCTGATGTAAAGCGGTCAAAAAACCTTAATAATATATCAAAACGGTCCTCATGAATCACTTTATCCAACTGAACGATCAGTACCAGCCTGTCTCTCCAAGCAGAGCGTGTTCACGCCCACGCCCGCGTAACCACAGATCACGCCGCCGTGGTCTGGGGGTAAATTTCGCTCCCGCATACCAGATTAGGCACTCCTCGGCAGCGGCTCAAGTCTAGGTTCGATCCCTCGGCAGGGAGCCCTTGAGTACGTTACTTGCGCGATACAGTGACACAAAAATTTACATCACTTCTACAACGCTACACGATCACCCCCACACACGTGCACGCCTACACGCTTACACATGTAAGTGGAAGGGTTTTATTTTTTTCCCTTATCGAACTGAAAAAACTCTAATTTTCCGATAAAAAAATATATGGAGGGGTTGTTGAGGCGCGTATGCTTGGTACACATATGCGTCTCAACAACTCAAACATATGTGAATAGTTAGCTAGGTTAGCTAAGATAGGTCGCGAGTTTGCATGTAACAGGCAACAGCCAAACCGAGATGTGCCGTGCACCCTTGAGCTAGTTGCCCAATTAAAATCGGCTGAGTGCCTTAAGCGCTCGCCTTAGTAGTTCGGTGAAGCTGTTAAGACTTTGCTAGGTCAATAGCATAGTCAGTTCGAAAAAGAAAACTTTATCCACTGGTAAAAACCACATGAAAATCCGTTCAATACTTTTTGATTTTATCGCGAACAGACAGACAGACAAACGCAGTAAGAGACTTTGTTTTATATTAAGCAATGATCCTTATAAATTATTAAGTTATAGTAAGATACGGATTGTGTAATTTTCTTCATTTTTAAATATCTATACGAACCAGTGTTCACGATATTGGGTAAAATTATTTCACAATAACATATCGCTTATAAGTTACTCAACCAAACGTAGTTTTCTGATGAATGCAGAGATGAATATAAATAAAACACACATCACGGTAATCTGTAATCCTAAAGCTCTATTACAAAACAACGTACTTTTTATTTCATTGAAGCACGACATAGTGACTGCACTACGCCTGATATTAAGCATAGTACAATCCAAAGACATCGGCAACCACCGAGAGACAGATTATCCATCGCCGGTCGCTGCTGTCGTGCCAGCCATAATGACGAAAGTCACCCGGTACTGGAAATGCACAGGCTGATCCCGAAACGCGACGCGCAGAAGCGAGTCACTATGACGGGCTTTTTCGCCAAATACATGGTGGTTGCGACCCAGTCAGGCTGTAAAACCCTACCACCTCGCTTTCGCCATTGCCTCGTTCGTTATTCAGCAGGGTGCACCACGTGCAGGTGAGGTTGGCTTGGTTGTCTCAAGTCTTAAGATGTTACGCGACACCCCTTACACCCCAAAACGTACTTTTATATTCATATAAGAAGCGATAGTACCAGATCGCAGGTGCAGGTATGTAGAGTAAAATACTTGAAACATGATTGAAATATTCTCAATAATAGTAATCAGTATCGGCACAGGCGATGTATTAAGTTAAAAATAACGTTGAATCTTTCCCATTTCAATTAATAACGATATAGGGAGTGCACATTTCCTGACCGCAAATTAAAGAGCTGTATTGCAATTTATTCTGGTACATGGTAAAGCCACGCTGAAGCTATTACTGGTTTCTGTATGAATGTGTTGACTCGTCCGGAGTAGTACCGCCCGACCCACAGAAACACCGACGTGAAGTAACTTTTTTTCTCGATCTGACTACGCTATTGAGCTAGCAAGATCTTAACAGCTTCACCGGAATACTAGACGTGAAGTAACAATGCTAGAGCATTATTCCGTTTCGTTCGTGACGTTCAGTGAGAGTGCCGGACGCCCACCACCCTTTCCTTCCTCCTCTCCATACACAGGCTGGCAACGCACTCGCGACTCAACTAGTGTTACTGTTGTGTTTATTAGTGTGTTGCATTTAATATCAAGTGACTGACTTGTTCGTTTGCCTTCCTTTATAAAAAAAAATTGATTATCTGCGATGCTCGTCTCAGTGTGATTGCATCTTGTACTGTCCAAGCGAAACTACATCACTGTCCTCGAAACGCGGCTCCTTATGCATCGTTAATCTTGTTTATTATAGGTACTATTTATTATCAGCGAGACTGGATTCGGTTTTCGGTATAAAATTTAATTTATGATTATAAGCAGTTGCTTTTCTATCTATCTATCTATCTAATACCTTTAAACGAGCAATTCTTGTATATTTTTATATTTGTATATATTCAGGATCTCGGAAACTGCGTCATCTATTTTCGTGAAACTTGGCATGTAGGTAGTTTCGAGAACGATAAATCGATCTAGCTATTCTCTATCTACTATTTCATACAATACTTTTTTTGACTGAGTTTTCACGCAATGAAAAAAATATGGATAAATATAAAGGGAAATTCCGCCGCCGTTGTCAAAACAAAAAATAGCTCAGATGGAAATCGACTGCTTCTAACATCCGTGTAACCCTAGTTCGAATCCAAGTGACAGCCAAAAAGATATCTTTTCTCATTTTTATTTATCTTTTGTAAAAGAAATGCTAATTTTGTGAGGCAAACCTAACAGTTTATTTTAATTTAAAAATAATTTTTAAAGAACCGAGCCAGGCTCGGTCGCCCTGGTATTTTTAATTTAAAAAAGTGCTAGGGACTTTTAGCATGTTCGAATCTTCTTATTTTTGCGTGAAATAATAACTCCAAATCAAAAACTCTTATTAAACACAAATAAAAAAAGGTTTAATTAAAGTTCCACGCGTCCAGTATTGAGCTTATAAAACTGGCAGCAAACAAAATGTCTGATCGAATTAAGATACTCGTATACACATACAATAAGTGAATTTGGATCTAAGGTGATAGATCTACAATGGGACTAAGCTACCAAGTGTATTTAACGGAATATTTTTAAGTAGTGGATTGAAGCTAGATGGAATTAAAAAGCCACTGTTAATCATGCACGAACTTGGCTTCTTTAGAATAAATATGCAAGCTTCAAGATACAAATTAATAACAAATCAACAAATAATTAAATAAATCACTATTCCGCTGTTGATTATTAGTTATAATTATAACAATGACAATGATAGCTGGTGTTATCGCTTTTTTTTTTGTCGAACTGATTACACTATTGTAGATCAATAAGGTCTTAACAGCTTCACTGGATTACGGTATTGTCGCAGTGCATGAATAAGTAAGCGTTATGCAATGACCAATAGGGACGAAAGGAAAACCGCACCAAATTAGGATAAGAATATTATTTTAATTATTTCGATCTTGCTACAGAACTGCAATACAAATGCAATAAAAAAACCACTGAACAACAAAATAATTGATAATGGCTTATAAAAACAATCTGCGCTATATAACATAACTTAATTTATTATTAGCTATGTAGGCGTTATTGCTATCGATCACACGTCGTAGTTCGGTGAATCTACTAAGGCCTGGTTAGGGCAATAGCGTCATACAGTAAAAAAAATTGAGCTGTCATGGGACGCCTGGCAAATGTGAAACATTTAAATTATTTTGTATAAGTTATATACACAATAGTAATATTATGACAGAAAACAGCTATGGCATAATGAAAAGATAAAGCACTACAAATATCTTCCATAAAACAATTACTATTTATTTATTTTATTACATAAATATTCATTTTATAAAATACAAAAATTTGACTTAGTACAGGCGCGGTGTGCTTGGCGGCATTTATCAAAGGGCGCTAAGTCGTCGGCGCGTACCGCGTAACACTAATAGAATGAGAGGCTAATAAACAGTATGAATCTTATGGTTATACGATAAAATTTTAATTTGATAACAAAACAAGAGAGAAAGATAATGGATTTAATTAAACACAATTATATGCTAAAAACGAATTTCGATTCGAAATTAATTACATAATATATTTACTGAAACGTAGCGATAAAGCGCAAACAAAAGCTCGTATATTCCAATAATGCACTAATTGTACTGATCCCCGGAGAGCGCAGTGCAGCGTCCGACACCGCAAACTTGGAAATTTAATTCGTATAGTTGCAATTTATGTGGTGGCGACAGTTATCGTCGAGGGAAGAACTACATATTATGTTAGTTTCCTTTTACCACAATACTGCCTCGCTGCAAATTTGAAGCGATACGCGCAGTGGATAGCGTATTTGGAAACTACATCGGTAATCATAACTTCGGACCCTCGTAAAGGAGCTGGTGTTTTCAGTGAAAGAAAACGTCGCAATGGCACTATATCATAATGTTAGGACTTTTTCTAAGCTTATCTGATCAGCTATGGCACTTATATTGAGAACCTGTCGCCAAGTACCTAAAGGCGTGTTCCGACAAATGTACCTACGAGTTAATCCCTTTTTTTATACGTGGGGAAATCCCTTATGGATACCTACCTTCCCGGGGGAGAGGGTGGGTTATGTCCGACTCGCACGGACTAAAACCCCACGGTGTACGTCTTCCGCTATGGTTGGGGCGGCACGAGATCTCTATAGACTTCATCGTGCTGCCCCAGCGGTGTGACCTAGCAGCAGAAGTGCCGCCGCGGGGCTTTCGTCTTGTAAGGAGACAGCCGGGTACACACCGGCCATCTCCTTCTCGTTCGCCGGACCTGTGCAATGGGAAGATGGTGCCCCGACCCACCTCCCCTAGGTCCGGCTACGCTGCCCTCTCCGCTGCCTCCTTCTGCGAGACGACCTCCTCGTAGAAGGAAGCAACAACATTCCACACATTCTCGCTGCCGAGCATGACTTTGACGACGCTCGGCAGCGAGAGATCATCACCTACCGCCGCAGCCAGAATGTGACGCCGCTCCGCCCACGCAGCACATTTGGAAAGTGTGTGCTGCGCGGTGTCCAGTTCAGCGCCGCACTCATGGCACACGGCGGACGAGTTAATCCCTAACTAAGTATAGCGTGCTAACTATTTTGTACCGCATCGTTATTCATCGCCAAGCAAGATTATTGTAAAACTTATAAAGTAGGACAAGAATCACACGATAAAATACGATTTTAAATTAAACTTAGTTTCAGGTTTTACTGCACTGTGTTATATTGAATCGCGAGTGGTGATAAACGCGTCATGTTTTTTTAGCTTTGTTTAACTTATCATTTTTAGGTATCATTATTAGGTTTAAATGGATAAACGCTATCTATCCCTCTCCTTATTCTTCCCTCTCCCTACTCCTCCCTCTCCCCTCCCCCATTCCGCGTTCCAAACTAACACACGCTGGCAATGCTCTTGCGACTACTCTGGTATTGCTGGAGTCTAGGGATGGTGGCGATCACTTAACATCAGGCGACCCACGTGTTCCTTTGCCTCTTATAATATACATAAAAAACTACGTATGTCTGTTCGCAATAAATTCAGAAACTACTAGACGGATTTTCATATGGTTTCCACCAGTAGATAAAATGATTCACGAGAAAGGTTTTATTTGTTTATTTAAAATTTTTGTACATTTTGCAAATACTTTTATAGTGGCTACCAAACTAGGCAGAGCCTGTATCTTGGAACCTTTTTTTTTCTCGCACTGACTACGCTATTGACCTAGCAAGATCTTAACAGCTTCACCGGACTACTAAGGCAAGCGCTTAAGGCACTCAGCCGATTTTATTTTTGGCAACTAGCTCAAGGGTGGACGGCACACCTCGGCTTGGCTGTTGCCTGTTACATGTAATTCGCGACCTATTTCAGTCAACCTAACTAACTATTCATATATGTATGAGTTGTTGAAACATATATGTGTACCAAGTATACATACCTCAACAATTGTTACATACATTTCTTGTCGGAAAATTTCGAAAAAAATAAAGCGCTTCCACTTTTATGTGTAAACGTGTAAGCGTGCACGTGTGTGGGGGTGATCGTGTAGTGTTATAGCAGTGATGTAAATTTTGATAATGTTATAGCCAGAAAACGATTACACAGGTTGTTTTACAAGAAGCACCTTAGTGGGCCGTATAAGTACATATTCAAACTTACAAACTAAAATTGTTAGTAATATTATTTAACAAATAAGTCTATACACAATCACTATTAAACATATACCAACTCATATGAACGTTTAGGTATATATGATATATGTATATATAATAGGTTCGCCGGGCCTGCTAGTTATACAATATAAATTTATTACCCATACAAGTTTTGATTCCGGATAAACATATTGTAAAATTGTAATTTAACTAATAAACACACATTTATTACAAATTATATAAATCATTTTACTTTGTAATCCGCCAGTACTCAACGATAAACTATTTAATTATTCAACATAATGAATTGCAGAGTAATCATTCGGTTTACTGTTTTATTCAAATACTGCATGAGTTTCATTATTTGCTAATTTTATTATCAATACACTGTTGAAACAACTGAAGCGGACAAATCAATTTATCAGTGTGTCATATATTATGTATTTTTTATTATACGAAACTCGTGGACTTTGTGGTCTTTAACCACAATACAGCCAGTTTCATTTGGTGAATATTATAATGAAAAAGTTTGTATTAATCTGGCAACCAGTTGAAACGCATATATGTTCGTAGAAAGTATTTTTTATGACTCTTCATATTGCTATGTTGATTGATTACACACAATGTGGCACCTTCACTGTACTACTGGCTAACCCGTGCAACTTTGTCAGCACCAAATTGGTTATCACCGGTTTCAATAGTATTTTTAAACGCGAAAAACATTAATAAACCTAATACTCGATTGCAGAAGTACTTACAGCTTCCAATTGTGAATCCAAACTATCCAAGGACTCACTCAGACATATATCCAGTTAGTTTGTGAGAAATCTTTTAAAATAAGCCTAGTACCCGTTCGCAGCATCATGTATAAGGTTCAATTAAGATAAAAAGTAAACTAAGTATATTGGCGGTAATCTAAAAAAAGAAGCAGTAGCTTAAATTTTTAGCTAACCTGTCTGCGATATATATCGCAAAGAAAATTTACCAAAATTGGTCAACAATATCATTAACTACAATTTTTTGACTTTTTTGACTCTTCCTTAGTTTCCTCCTCCTCCCTCTTCACCACCAATAAGCTCGCAACAAATTTGCGACTCCTCTGATATCGCTGGTATCTGTGGCGGTGGTGACCACTTAACACCAGATGTTTCTTTGCCTCCAAAAAAACTATTAAGGTCAGGTTAAGAAAAGAAAATTATTTATGGAATTAAATAATAAGCAGATTTGGAAAAAATTGTAATAGGTTAGGTTAAGCAAAACCGTTGAGGGCGATCCGGGCGTACCGCACGGTGTCCTCGGCAGCGGCCTTCACGCTCACCGGCTCCCTGCCCTGGGAGCTGGAGGCAGGAGTTTTCGCCTCCGTGTATGAATTCACGGCGGCGAGGAAACGTAGTGGGTAGCCTCCGGCTCCCAGGGAAATAGAGGCCAAGAGGAAGGAGTACAGGGAGGGCGCAATTGAGAGGTGGATGCAGGACCTGGCGGACGTGCGTTTCGGGACGTTTACCCATAAGGGATTTACCCACATTAAAAAAATAAAAAAGGTTAGGCAAAACCGTTTCCCGAACGTCTTGCTATAATTAAAACGACCTAAAATGCTGAGTAAAGAATAAATGTAATTTAACATAGTTTGCCGTTAAATTAAATATAACAAACAATAATTGCTAAGTATAGTAATAATAGCATTTCACAACAATCTCGTTTCGCAATCGCTGATACCTTCAAAACTAGTAACAAAAACCTAGTGTGTATTTTTTGTTATCAACCTATCTGATAGTAAATTGCCATTGTTAGTGACGAATAGCTAATGATATTTACAAGTATCTTATGGTCATTTCAATGAACTAACAAAATGGCGGCCGTCTTATTACAACTTTCCAGGGAGTTTATGACAAGTCAAAATCCGTGCTCCGTGGTATAATTTCTCATCCACTTCACTTGTGAACAATGACCAAACTATAATACATAATACACCATCAATGTTAAAAATATAGAGCCGAATAACACAAGATTATGAATTAAATATAAAATCCACTACACGACATTCCAAGATCCTGCCAAAACTTAACAGCGGTACTTTCACAGCAGATAACTCAACAACTCTTTCAAAGAAATACAAAACTGGTTACAGTATTTTTGTTGTCAAATTCTAAAGTAAAAATTGTATATCTCGCTGTTCATATCTAATGCTGACGTTGCTAACTTTACGGCGAGTGAGGAATTCTATATAATATATAAATTCAACGTAATATCCCACCGGTGGTTTTTGTTTTTGGACCGATGCATCATCGGGGATATAGCTCAGTGGCAGAGCAATCGACTGCAGATCGATAGGCCCCCGGTTCAAATCCGGGTGTCCCCTTGTTTTGCAATAAACTTTTCGTTTGAATTTTTGTTTACAATTTTACTAACCTCATTTGCTGTTGTTACTTTCGTGAAAAAACATTACTCATAGTCTTTTTAGAAGTAACTAGCTTAATTTTTTTAATTTAAATAACTAGTTTCTTTGCAAATGACTTCACCGGTTTTGATGTTTCTTTTGTACTTTTCAGGCTAAATAGATATTCTTAGCGATAATTGGATCCGATAGGGACACTGTTGTTGAAATCTTTGTTTTACGACCAGATTTTTTTGAAATTTATCACATTACAAAGATTTGTTTATAAATTTTCAGCATCACAGCATTTAACAAGACAAGAATATATGTACATATAGGAAGAAAAAAGCCTATCAAATTGTAAATAGTGAACAGTTTAAGGCTCCATTCACAGTATGATGTCGTTCGCGATTCGATCTCGCTCCAGTCTCGGTACGTTCCCGGTCTGGTAAAATATTGTTAAACAAGAATCAGAATGTTCTCACTATCGTATCACTCTTATTCCGATTCGATCTCGCTTACCGGTTGGTCGAAAAGAAGAGTATGTTATATTTTGTAATCATGTAAAAACTATCTTTTCTTAGCGACTTCGCCTTCATTTTTTTTGTGCATATAATATTATACTTTTTTGTACCCCTGACTACGTATATGTAAAATTTCGTGACAATCGGTTGAGTAGTTAAGGCGTGGAAGTGTACAAACAAACAAACTCACATTCCTATCAACAATATTAGTTGGAATAAAGTATAATTATGAAAGAAACTATCTATCATGTCTGTAGTCCGGTGAACCTGCTAAGACCTTGCTAGGTCAATAGCGTAGTCAGTGCGAGGAAAAACATATAGTATGTTATTTTCTTTCATCATTATTTAACCTTATCCCACCTAGCGTCGGCAAAACATGTTTTCTTTTCCTCTCTGTCCTGTCAGATGTCATATCAGTATTCTATACACATATCATTTATCACACAATCCATCCATATCTTTTTCTGTCTTCCTCTACTCATATATCCCTATAATACCTTATTCAAAACTTTACTAATTAAATTCTAGTGTATTACTTCTTTTAAAATTACTATTAAATATTTAAGTAATAGCTTATGAAATTATTTCCTTAACCCACTATTAAACGTATTCATAAACCAGAGTAATTAATAATTTAAATCGCAAAGAAGTGAGCAAAGTTCGTTGCGAGTAACTTTGTAAAATGCAAATGTTTTATCAGAAACTACATAAATTCATAAGTGCTTGAGTCGAGATATCGCAAAAAGAAATAAGTAGTCTTAAACTTCGCCTTTATTAGACATTCCCTCTATTTATTTTTGTACTTTATAGAGCTTTTTCTTTATTCTAATAAGTCTACTACTCGTATCAGAAGTGCGAATGATAATTTACCCGAGGAGGCAACTCATTTGACTTGCGTAGGGTTGCTTGAAAATCTTAATTCATACAGTTTATTTAACTTATTTGTAAATCAGTTGATTTGGGACCTAAACTATATTCTGACCGCATATATTTTTTATATGAAAATAATTTTTAATTAAAGGGGGCGCTGCTTTGCAGATGTCCATAATTAAATATTATGGTGGACGTTACTTTGCACTTCCGCTTAGAATTGATTGGACGCTACCACATCTAATTGCAAAAAAAAAACATTTCATGTTTATGAAATATACCTAAAAGAGTCAATCTGAAACTAGTAACAAGAGGAGATAGGAATAGTAGTAACTAAAATAACAAAAGAATTAAAAACGCGTTCCTTGGTTAACGGTTGATTTTGTTAGTATGTAATTGTAAATATAAAAAATATATAATTAATTAAAATATGTTTTTTTTTTATTGATGCACGACTAAGTGACTGCACTATGCCTGATGGTAAGCACAGTACAATCCAAAAACAGTGGCAACCACGAGAGACAGATCATCCATCGTCGGTCGCCGCTGTCATGCCGGCCATAATGACGAAAGTCACCCAGTACTGGTTATGCACAGGCAGATCCCGGAACGCGACGCGCAAAAGGGAGTCACTATAACGGGCTTTTTCGTCATGTACATGGTGGTTGCGACCAAGTCGGGCTGTAAAACCCTACCACCCCGCTTTCGCCATTGCCTCGTTCGTTATTCAGCAGGGTGCACCACGTGCAGGTGAGGTTGGCTTGGGTGTCTCAAGTCTTAAGATGTTACTCGACACCCCTTACACCCCAAAATATGTTGCAGATTAACGTGTAATAACCACAAACGATTACCGATACGATACGATTACGATAGTGTTTCGCTTCTTCACGAAGCATCTTCAGACCAATGTACACTCTTTCGAAGGAAAATTATTAATAATTTGAATTATACTGACGATATGGTGTATTTCAGTCAATCATTTGTCTTTTTTTCTTCTATTCTGCCTGTATATCGGTTTCATTTTGACCCTTTATGGGCATCTCTAGGTTATAATCCACAATGTCCCACGCTAGAGCGTCCACGGCCTGATGAATAAACCCACTAACCATGTTGTCATTTGTCTTAGAAAATCGTTTAACACTTGTAAACGGTATCCTGAGTTCCGTAACAAATGAATATTGTTTAAGGTGAGAAATGAAATAACTATATGTGCGTATATATATTCACTAGTAAGTTTAAACAGATATACTACGCATTGTGACTCAGTTTGAGCGTTTCGCATGCATATTACAGATTGCATCACGGACGATCAGAATATTGATCGGAAGCAAAGAGCGTCTTCGTCGTAATGCAGTATTCTAGGACGCGTGTTTATTAGCTGCACAAAAGTTAACTCACATTTTTAGTACATTTTGTCAACCTATTTAATTGCACAATTTTGGATCAGATATATGCAGAAAGAACACAATATTCTGCGGCTATAGTTTAATAATTCGTTCAAGATGTTCTTAGGGCTCAGGCTTAAAGTGTCGAGCAAACTTACTAAAGTCAAACTTTTACGCCATCATACGCGAGTGATTTCTTTCGATGCTAATGGATTTCTGGTGTAGTCTTAATAACATTGTAAATAAACTAGCTTCTAACGTGTTCCCTCTATTACTTACTCCCTGTGTAGTACTCACTACATGAAGTTTAAGGCATAGTCCGATGAAGCTGTTAAGGTCTTATCAGGCCAATAACGCATTCAGTTCAAAAAAGCGTACAAATCTAATACCTTTAAACGAGCAATTCTTGTATATTTTTAAAATTGTTATATATTCAGGATCTCGGAAACTGCGTCAGTGATTTCTGTGAAACTAAGTATGTAGGTGGTTTCAAGGACGATAAATCGACCTAGCTAGGTTTCATTTATAAAAAAACTTTTTTATCTAAGTTTCTAGGGAATGGAAAATATAGCTAGAATATAAAGGTAAATTTTGCCGCCTCTGTCAAAACAAAAAAAGCTCAAATGGAAATCAGCTACTTCGAAAACCCGTCTAACCCCAGTTCGAATGAAAAAGGAAACCTAATTTGGTGACGCAAACCTAAGAGTTTATTTTAATTTTTTTTTTAAACCAACCTCGGCTCGTTCGTCCAGGTACTAGCTACTAAAAATAGCAATAAGCTAATTAAATTTACTTAGCAATATATTTACGTTCGTGGATAGTTAAATGCCCTTTACATAAGAAACTTATTTGTACTCGTGATGACAATAATTAAACAAATCCACTAGCACATAGGTACTCTGTATACACACTTACATCTTATAATACTTTGTGGCTATAGTCCGCCGCACCAGTAGATTACTTCTTTCTGATCCTTGCTGTATTTGCTCCGATGTCAAAAATAAAATTGTACTGTTTTTGAACGTCTGACTCTAACCACTGCTAACCTGACAGGTTTTTATATTTTCACCGGTCTTTTAGGGTATACGCTTAGGGCACTTAGCCGAATAGCAAGCTCAATAACACCAAATCATCCGGACCTCGGCTCGAGTTTTACCTTACCTTGAATCGAACATAAATAGTTCATAGTTTCTTAGTTTGATGTACTGGCACTCTGTATTGTCTTCATATACTTCATAAAAGCGGAGGGTAGAAATCTCTGGAGAGCTGTTAGAATTCGCAACAGTCTAGATGTGCCATTTTTAAAACCTTATTATTCGTTTACAATAATAAACTTAGCTAAATAAGTGATGTTTAGAAGTTGCTTATAACTATGGATCATGCACTTCATCATACAAAAAATTATAAATATGTAATAGACAATATGAAATTAAAAATAACTAATATTGTCATTAGATGTATCGTTACTGGTTTTATGTTATTTTACCCAAATATTATTAAATGTTAAAAACACTAAATATTCCCAGTTATATATTAGAAAATAGTAGCTGCTCACTACGACGCGATGTTTGCGTTTCTATATGTATAATTTATGTCATCATACGTTATCTTCGTATATCCTATCTTCTAACTGTAAGGCTTTATGCAGCTCGTACAATGTTAGCTTTTAGATGAAAGGCTTTTTCGCGTTTACTTCGTTATCTTTAGGATTACTTAAACATTATGTTTATAAAATTAAGCCTTATTATTTTAATGTACTTTTGCAAAGTTTCATCAAGATCAGTTCAGTACTTATAAGAGTATTAGTGAGACTTATATTTTTAATTTACAAAAATAACCCTTTCAAAAATAGAATTACAACTTCATGTGGATTCAAAACACAATTTCAATCAGATAACTTAATTTTTTTTTTAATATTTGATATTGAGTCATATTATTTTATAGAGTTCAATAACATTAATTCAGAGAATGGTACATTGAATTTTATTTTCAAACAGTTCAAAAATCTTGAAATTTATCTTCGATTCAATTGATACTAAGAATAGCTTTCGAAGGAACGAGTTTATCTAAAATTTATATTGCGTCTTTTTTGTAGCTCACTCATTTTTTTGAATTTATATTATAATGGTTATTTTATAACAATGATCAGTTCATGAGATATGTTTTCTTGAATTTTTTAGCGTTCGATGACAATCTATAGATAATACTATATGACGATATGATGTAAATACGTTAAACCTAGACAGGAAACTGGCTATCAAGTGTAGTTGCTTAAACACTTATAGTGTAATAGTGTTTGGCAACAGACTATCGTCTTTTGTATTTTATCTAGAGTTTCACTGTCGGAAACAAACAGACTCTCGTTTAAAATGAGCCCAATTTCGACTAAACTGTTGTCGCTTAAACATAAAATTCGAAAGTTTTACAAAAGAAATGTCATCAAATTTATATTAGAAATAGAATATTGTGATAAAATATTTGCTAATTTTAATCTGAGTGTATGGCAGTGCTCTCGCCAAGTCGAGCAAAAAAGCGGCATGGCCGTACCATCCCTTTCTCGAAGCAGTTCAGGCCATTGACAGTCCCCTACAAATTCATTGTGGATCGAACTAGCAACCTGAATTTTCAGTAACCATGCAGCTATTATATAAGCCCGATATATTTCAAGTCAATCTATGTTATTTAAAACATAAAAGATGTTTAATATTGATATGGTCACTATACGATGTTATAAGGTTAACTAATCATGTAATAACTGAAGACAGAAGGTCCCTTGAGTAGGGATTTAATAAAGAAACTGACTTGGTATTACATGGGTCTCACAACTTTTTACGGTGGAAAAACTCAGTTGCGAGACTTGGTTTTTTTACAAGTTTTTTTTTTGATGGCTCTGTTTATACTTTAACAGGATTGATCTAAGGTCATACATAAGATAAAAATATAACGTCATATTTTCCTTTGATCATTTTAGATTCACGTCATACGACTAAAAGATGATCGCTTATGGGATACTTCACCGCTTGGCAACAAGCTCAAGGGTGTACAAGTAACCGAACTTCGGCTTAGGCTGTTGCTTTGGATGTAACAACACAAATCGTACTAAGATGTTGAAGCGATAATGGCTTAGATAATAGCGTGTTCAAACACCGTGTCGATGGATGTAGGTTTGAATCCTAGTTTAGGCTATAAGTGTTGCGATAAATAATGCACTTAGCTGTTTTAGATTATTTGATTTGACCTAATGATGGTCCAGACGAGACAGTTGCGTAAACAACACACGCCTTAGCGGGAAGCTGTGTTTCGCTATCAAATAATATCGTCATCGCCACACTAGCAATTGAGTCGTAGCTTTTGGTGTAGGAAAATATCATGATGAAACCATAGCATTGTGGTAGGGTTTTTTCTAAGTCCGCTTGGCTAGCTACCAGCCTCAATATAAACTGTCACCAAGCAAATGTTGGTGTATTCCAGCAGAAGCCATTTTTTTTTCTCGATCTGACTACGCTATTGACCTAGCAAGGTCTTAAGAGCTTCACCGAACTACTAAGGCGAGCGCTTGAGGCACTCAGCCAATTTTATTTTTAGCAACTAGCTCAAGGGTCCACGGCACACCTCGGCTTGGCTGTTGCCTGTTACATGCAAAACTGCGACCTATCTTAGCTAGCCTAGGCTAACCAACTATTCATATACGTATGAGTAGTGGTATCAGTAATGGTAGAGCCAAGCTGAAGCTATTATTGTTTTCAGCACGAATGGGTCGGCTCGTTCGGGGAAGCACCACCCTCTCACAGAAAACCAACGTGAAGTAACAGTGCTTGCATTGTTGCGTTTCGTTCGGTCAGTGAGAGAGCCGGAGACCCACGTCCCTCCCCTTCCCCTTCCTCCTTCCCTTCCTGTCCCCCCCGCCCTCCTCCCAAACACAGGCTGGCAACGCACTTGTGACTCCCCTGGTTGTTGCAAGTGTCTATGGACGGTGGTGATCACCTAATATCAGGTGACCCATCTGTTCATTTGCCTCCAATGATATATAAAAAAAAAAAGAGTTGTTAAAACGTATATGTGTACCAAGCATGCACACCTCAACAACTCCTACATATATTTCTTATCGGAAAGTTTCTAAAGTCTTTTCAGTTTGGTAAGGGAAAAAAATAAAACCCTTCCACTTCCATGTGTAAGCGTGTATGCGTGCACGTGTGTGGGGGTGATAGTGTAGTGTTGTAGCAGTGATGTAAATTTTTGTGTCATTGTATAGCGCAAGCAACGCACTCAAGGGCTCAGAAGCACTTTAAAGCCAGGACCGCGTTTAGCGTGCGTACTGTCTTAGACCATATGTTAGACATCAGGTGAGATTGTGCATCTGTAATCATGCATATAAGAGTCAGTGGGACAGACATGTACGTACATGTGTTTTTTTATGTCATAGGAGACAAACGAAGGTGGGGTTGCCAGCCTGTGTTTAGGGGGAGGGTGAAGGGAAGGTTGAGAGAAGATGGGATCATGGACCTCCGGTACCCTCGCGGACCAAACGTAATGCAACAATGCACGCATTGTTAGTATACGTCGGTGTTTCTGTGTGTCGGATGGTACTACCCCGATTCATTTATACTGAAATGAGTAATAGCTTCAGCGTTGGTCTACCACTTCTAAATATTTGTAATATATTCTTAATGTCTTTATATTAACGTACAATAAACATAGAGTTAAAAGGTTATACGAAAAGAAGTTTAATTTTAAAGTGCCACGTTAAATGTGTAAACACACATTAATCACTAAGCGTTGAAGTGAGTGTAGCCACGAAATAAACTATAATTTTACACGTTATTAAACCAGTAAATGAAAGCGACGGTATGGCAGTCGATACTTGATTTAGTGTTATTAAGCTGTCATATGCCAGCCCTGTGGTTCATGCGAGATTGCCACATACGTATAGTGAAAAATACTGATTGAGTAATAAACACACCAGAACAAATTCGTGACAGTCGAACAGGAATATTGCCTTATGTGTATCAAGCATTTAACTATGAGATATATCTTTTATATACCAGGTGAATGGTTAAACACTCGCAGTATTCTAGGACATGACACTTCATGGTCACATTTAACACAATGTAATAATATCAAAACAAATACTAATAAAGCAATATACTAATAAATAAAATCTAGCTAGATCGATTTATCGTCCCTGAAACTAACTACATAATAAGTTTCACGGAATTAGATGACGCCGTTTCCGAGATCCTGAATATATACAAATATAAAAATATACAAGAATTGCTCGTTTAAAGGTATTAGATAGATAGATTAGATATAAATAAAAATATACTAGTTCTACCGTTATGCGAGTATCAAATACAAAGTACAAAGAATACTTGCTTTGAAAAGGTTACGTTTTCAATGCACCGCGCTCGCTGAATGTTCGCCATCTCGCTCTTTTGTCTCGCTTTGGTTAGGGTTAGGTTAGACTTGCGAGAAAAGGATAACGCGAATTTTCCTTGGGCGAGCGTGGTGCATTTAGTACGAAACCTTTTTAAAGCAAGTATTTAATACGTATTTAACTTTTTTATACTAGCACCGATTTGTTTAACTTCTTAGACACTAGGCCGTCATAAAAAAAAAGATTGCTTTATTTATCACAGGGTCGTTAAAGGCTTAAAAGCTGCAATATAAATAAATATTGTGCGTCCAGCGGTGTATTTTTTGCAGTGGAAAAGTGGGGCAAGTTGTGTTGTGATAATGTTTTATTTTTATTCTTTAGACATAAAACTTATTGCTAAGTTAATAAAAAAAGGGACAGTTACCGGCATCAGCTAGTTCATATATAAAATTGAAGATATAATATGTATATTAACAAAACCTTACTAAAGAAAACATCTTCATTGTGAGATTAAAGACAAGAAAGTGAATCAAGACAAACGACGATCTAGTAAGTCCAAGTATCCTATTATCGCTTACCATTGTTAGGCTTAAGTTTTTAGATTTGCGTGGTCAAATTTTAAAATAAGCTAAATTCAGTTTTGTTCGTTCATATAACATGTTAAATTTTTTGAAGATTGAAGATATCCAGTTTTTATACACCGAGAATAAAGTTCAAATTTTTGCCATCCATATGGTTTTCAGATTTGTCTTTATTATCTTCATATTTTATACGTATAAAATTTGATGCTTTTGAAAATTACCGTAAAATATTAGGAACGGCTAAATCTGGATTTAGTTTATTTTAAAATGTAACGACACATTTTTAGATGTAACTGTCAATAAATAGTAAGTAATCGGGTAAAATTACAAACTTTCCGCAATATTTGGGGAATGTCAGCCGAGTGGCAACCTCAATAACGGTATATCGCATAGAACAATGCTACTCGATTAACGGGTTAAACTTATATAAAAAGGCTGCGTATATTATGGAAATGTTTAAAATTTATTATTATTTTATTATTGAATTAATATTTGAACAAGCGCCACTTGCAGAAATTTTCAAGTGCAGATTTTACTGAATGAAATTTATGTTTCTTTTAGAAGGCTTAGAGACCAACTCAATCATCGAAAAGAACCGGTACGAAACTCGATCATCATCATCTTTTTAACATATGACTTTTACAGAAAGAGAGAGAAGATTTCTGAATATTATTTTGGTTACAAATTAGTACACTTTACTGTAATTGGTTAAGTAGTTATTGGACAAGTTTAAACCTTTCTCGCCGTTTTAAAGTACTTGCGTAAAACAAAACGCACAACCGAATAAATTCAC
>JACEII010000078.1:323562-350043 GCA_014332785.1 Antheraea mylitta | reverse complement strand
ATAAATTCACGCGGCACAGCTTAATTCTTTCCCTGCATTTTAAAGTATTTGCGTAAAACAAAACGCACAACCGAATAAATTCACGCGGCACTAGCAACACCTGCAACAAACAAAAACTGCGCTGCTTCAAAATGAAGTACGTATCGCTGTCCGAGTGCTGCCTTGAAATTATTGAAAAAGTGCACCTAAATTATAAGTCTTACAAGGTCTTAATAGTAAGTCTAAGTATATTATTTTCTTCACCCTTGTTGAGTTTAAATAGTTATGATCACATTATAATTAAATAAAAAATATAACCCATAATGAATCTAAACAAGATACGTAGTTCCAACGAACTTTTCTCAGAAAAAAATCACTGCCTTCTTTGTATTATTCGAAAGAAATAGTTTGAACTTGGTCGAGAAAATTTTTATAAGAAAAGTTTTCCTTTCAATATAATCCTATTGAAGACTTGTGATTTGAGACGCTTTTGTGTGCGTTACTTGAAGAGATTCACTCCCACTATTGGTATATAAATAGATTATCTTCAATATATTTACAGTAGGTTAGATTTGCGAACAAAAATTTCATGAATATAATCATTTCACTATTGAGCGTCGTGTGAATCAAAATTCTAAAAAGATGATGGATCCCTTTTTAGAGCCTACCAGGGAGTTTTTGTGGCATCTCAGAATTTCATGCTCCGTGGTATTATTTTCCATTCACTTCACTTATGCACAATAAACTAACTATATTACGTAAAACACCACAAAATTTACAAAATATAGAGTCAAATAACACAAGATTATGAATAAAATACAAAATCCACTACATGACAGACTAAAATAGCGCCAAAAAACTCCGGCGTGGACGTTGTCCCGTCTTGATAACATAAATAATCCTAGAGTCAACCTCAGCGCCACCTACCGGGTCCAATTGTGAATCTAAACCATTCTCGAATCCACTGGAACACGCACACAAAATTTCATCAAAATCTGTAATTATTTCTATCTGTAATCTGTAATTGTAGTTATTTATTAATTACGTGTTGTAACTAATTACTTACATATTAAAACAATATCCGTAAATTGTTCTATACTGCCAAATTTTTCTCAAGATCAACTTGAAAAGCATTCACGTTCAACAGTTTAAGCATCCCTGATCTATATAAATAAAAATCAATTTCCGAATGTATGTAATCGCATTACTTCAGAAAGTTTGCATATGTTTGGCTCATAATTACTTTGTTATATTTCTAATTGTCCGGAAATGGTTTTTATTGACAGAATTGACGTTTAGTTGACATTTTATCTAACTACGTAGTCGTACTGCAATGGGTAGATTTGGTGTCATTTTCTACCTTATAGTCTAACCGCGACCACTCTACCGCGTCGTAAGTATGCGAGCGGAGAGACGGGGGAAGAATGGGCTGCTTGTGTTAGACGCACATGAGATAAAATATCTAAAGACGGGTCGTGCGTTATGCGTTAAGATTTTATATTTCCAAGAATTAAAGATAAGTTTCAATTATTTTGGTTCATTATTTGTAGTTATTTAAAAATTATATTGAATCAAGACAGGTATTGGATATAATTATACAGGTAATTATACAGCTTTAAAAAAATTTACTTTGATATTGTAAGATCTGTTTGACACTACGAACCTCGTGTGAGTTCATACTCTTTCCTTCCCACTTCCCACCTCCCCGCCTTTACCTAAGGTATGGTACAGCGATTACGGTCAGCTAGTGTTGTGGAATGGGTTGCCCAGCACCGTTTACCCTCAGGGCTATGATATGGGGCACTTTAATATGGGACTGAAACGCGCTCTTCGACGTCGGCAACACAAAAGTGATGCTCTTGGTGTTGCAGTTGTCCATAGGTGACGGTAACCATTTACCATCAGATGGGCCGTCTGCCTGTTTATTGCTTTTTAGCATAAAAAAAGTATAATACATCCGACTACAGCACGAATATTTAATCAAATACGCTATTTACGTCGAGTATTTAATGTACATCAAAATTGCATTTACAGTATATTATTTCAACTAATATCTATGACAGATTTAAAATTGTGCGCATAAAAGTGTTTTATTTTATATAAAATATAAATGTATGTAATTTATGTTGCTTTTTGATTCCATTGAACAACAAAGCAATGGTAGGTCGTTAATATATCATATATGCGTTTAAAGTAACCTACACAACTTGGGTAATAGTTTAATTAAACCTAAGCTTTAGCTCGGGAAAAGGTCTTTACCCTTAATGGGAATCATAAAGACTGTTATTACATTATAAACAATACTATATTATGAGTTCTATTGATATATCTTATTATAATTTGCAATATACACACATATTACACTTTACTGTAAAAATACAGTTTGTGTATTTATTAGGAGTAATTTGAAAAAAAAACTATCTTTTATTTGTTTTTTTTTTTCAGATTCTATTGGTGCGTTTGGGAAAAACTATGAGAATGAATTTTTACGATGCAAACACAGGCTGGTAACGCACTGCGACTCCTTTGGTGTTGCTAGTGTCAATGGGCGGCGGTGATCACCTAATATCAGGTAACCCGCCTGTTGGTTTGCCTCCTATAATATAAAAAAATAAACATCCATCTACCCTCAGAAATGTTTTGGTTTATTGGATTAATACGATTGAATTAATTTTGTGAAATAACTCCTTGTTTGTTCTTGTCTAAATATAATTTTAACATGATGTGTAAGGAATAAGCTCAGAAGCTTATACTTAATCTACCGTTCACGTTATTCTATTGTGTAAGATTTACCCTTTACTGCATCTGTTTATTGTAACATAGTTCATGAAGTTTAGGAGTATGTGAACTCATAAAGATGTAGATCTTTTAGAATATACATAGTGTGATTGACTTTGTCGAAGAATATATTGTGGGGAAGTAATCCTACATATATATAAATATATTTTTGTTTTAATTTTGGCAATCAATCTTTTGATATTACAAATATATAGCAGGTAATGATATTACAAGATTCTTGTGATCGAAGTTACATGTTACACAATGTATAACAAGATGATGGCCCTCTTGTTAAAACTTACCAGGGAGTGTGGTGTATTATTTCCCATCCACTTCACTTGTGCACAATACCCAAAGTAAGACGTCATCAGTATTACAAAATATCGAATCAAATAACACAAGTATTACGACTATAATATTGAGGTGGTCATAAATCACCTCTATCCGTAATATTTGTATAATGTGTTTTAATTACAAGTTCTTATAATATTATTGTTAAGAATATAATTGATGAAGCTTTCTTTATCCGGCTCGCGAAGGGCCAATTAATATTACGTATATAATATATTGATATAACCACTCAAACTATTTCGCGATCTTATTAGACTCTGTCGTGTCAATATTCCGAATAAACTCTATCGTTCAGAGTGTACTCAGTGACTGTTCCGATCAGAGTCTATGATGTTACTGTTTTTGAAAAAGTTCATGTCCCTTATTTAAGGGTCTCGCAGATGTAATAGGCCGATACACGCGCTCTATGCGTGTGGCCCGCTTAAAGTCGAAATCAGCTCGACCGAGACCCTCTAGGATGCGCAAGTTTGAGAAATAAGGCACATGGATTCGTTCTTTTGTCATTATTTCCCTAGACCGTGGCATTGACATAGATTTCACAATTCACATTCACATCTTGCACAATTTAAAACAATACTTATCCCTAATAAATTATAAATCTATTCGTTCCTTATTGTCCATATAACTTATTGCTAACACTGTTTCTATAAACTAAAACAATATGTACTACAAACTAAAGGGTAATAAATTTACGCCTTTCACATCCTATTCCTATTCACTATTTAAAACTATTCAATGTCACGAAATGTCTTGCTCATGGCTCGCTGTCCGTAACAACAAGATTATGAATAAAATAAATATTATGATATTTCAAGATCCCGCCAAAATCTGTCTAAACAATGTTATAAAATTGAATGTGGATTTGTTTGTTTATTACATTTTCTCGCCTAACTACTGGTGATCGTAATAAAGTTTTGCTTACATTTTAATCCTTATACATTAAAAGACAAGGCACATTTCATTAAGAACAAAGTGTTGTTTCTGAGCAATCGATTAAGTCTATAATTGGGTTTTTGAAAAAAATTTTTTTTTGTGATAAATGGAAAGATCATATATAAGTTTTATAACGAAAGTATTTTTTTTTTCGCAATAATTCAAAAGTTATTTCAAAATAAAGATTAATTTTTGAATTCAGTATCGAAGACACGCCGACAGCTCCCGAATAAACCCGAGCGCGAGTGATGTTATAATGTTAGTTTTCACTCATTGTAGTTGATATAGAAATAATAATTACAGTATTTTGATCTATTTAATTTTGTTGTCATTGTTAAATATTCAAATTTATATTGAAAATGTCGAACCTCAAAAGTTATCGTTCTTGTTTTGTTACCATTATTTACGAATACTACAAAAACAACTCCTGACAAAATGTTTCCCAAGATGTTTAAAAAATTGGTTATCATAAATATATCAACATCAGGAATATTATCAGAGTTTGCCTTAATAAATCCTTTATCACAGATAGCTAATCGGAACCAACTAACAACTCGTTTTTTAACAATAAATTTTCAATATTATTGTCTAGTCATGTGTAGTAGCCGTAAACGCTGTACTGTTATTAAATAGCTATAACATTATGACGTCACAACTATGGTGACCAATCATGGCGCGTTTAGATTCACGTGATTTTTTCTTAAATTTTATCAAGTTTTGTTTATAATTAATTGAAAAAAAAAAAAATTAAAGTTTTTTGCATTAAATATCAATATTATTAATAATAAAGTTTTAAAATACATAAAAAAAATAGATATTTTTTTTTTTTCAAAATCCCAATATTACGAGCCAAAACGCAGACAAAAATTTCTAGACTATAAAATGTCTTAAACAACTGGTCAGTTCTGGCTGGTACCTTCAGTGATTAACGTGTTTAAAGAAACAAAAAAGAGGTCTAATTAATAACCAGATTATATAAAGTTTGTATAAATTTGAAATTAACTTATAGATCTTCTTCTTCTTACCCTTACCTAATCAGGGTCGGCATAACATGTTTTCTGTTTTCCTTTTCCACTCTCGCCTATCAGATCTCATCTCAATATTCACACTTTTTATTTTTTTTTTTAACATTTTTTTTTCATTTTTATCACAATCTATTCATATGTTTTTAGTCTTCCTTTACCCCCATATCCGTTCACCATTATACTCAACACTTTCCTAGTGACAAGATTCTCATTTCCTGACATAACATGCTCGTACCATGCTAACATATTACCCCTGAACTTCTCTCTCCCTGGTAATATTTTAAACTTAATCTTATCCATTCTAGTTACACCATACATCTGTCTTAACATTCGCATCTCTGCCACATGTAATCTTTTCTAATCCATCTCTGTCGTAGTCTAGCACTCGGTTCGATATAACGTGACTGGTTTTATTGTAGTTTTATATACCTCCCCCTTAAGTTTCAAAGGGGTTCTCGAGTGACAATCCACCCAACACACTTCTCACTAATTCGCCCATCCTGCAAATAAATACTTCTATGAATAAAACTTCTGCACATTTATTTGAAACAAATGTTTAATTAATTCGGTCCCTAAACTACCTACTACACAAGAAACGATTAAAGTACATTATTCAGAAGTCATTGTCAAAACGAGTATCTTCGTACATGCATATCTACTTACTATACATGACGTAACAAAGTCTAACACATTCGGTTGGTGCAAACACGTTCCTTCACCCACATTAAAGACTTATACGGTATTAAAGCGAACCCGCATGGATGGCGTACAACCGACTACCCGGCTTTTGTGTCAAGTTTCGGAGAATTTTTTATACCCATTTTAAAATCCCTAGAACGGCTCGTCACGTTTTTTAAATCAACATGGCTGCAGAGAGGCATACAAATTTTTTTTCTCAAGAAAAATAAAGTTTTTGAAGCCAATTATAATATATTATTTAATCCAGATTATACATCCATTTTTTTTTGTTAGTAAACCTAGTCTACGTTAAAGATGTACAGCATGTTTTAATACTATTATAATGTATTTACAAATTACATTCTATATTCACACAATCAAAGTTATTAACTTATGTAGTACATACACACTTTTTAACAACTTTGTCCATCTGTGTTTAAACAAACTATCAGATCTCCGAGATAATATTTTCAAGACATTCTTTGAGCCGACACACAATCGATCTATTAGGGAATTTACTTTTTTTCCGAATGCGTAAAAATTATCCACAAGGACTTCAGCAAACATGCCTGATGCACTACAATATCGAGGCAGCCCCAATAGTGCCCTGAAGACATTGTTGTACTGTATATGCAATGCATTGTACGCAAGCAGAGTATATAATATCCAGTCATTGCTGGTGTACCAGCTCTGACAATAGGCTTTAAATTATGTTATTTGACTTATTTATTTTATATGTTATACTGCTAAAATGCATAGTTTATGAAGAAGCAGCCAGTTGAATATTTCATATTTCAGGGTGTGAACGAAAAAAAATCGTTTCAAATGAAACACCCTAAATGATTTATTTAAAACTACCTCTGAGATATTTTATCTGATAAGTTTCTACTTAGAATACGGTTAAATTATATAAGAAAATATAGATCCTAACACAATCTTAATCATATTACATTTTATATGTTCCAAGTGAAAAATTCAACAAGTGTACAATTCCAATAAATAACTTATGTGTAGCTGACGCCCGCCTCATTCCATGTGTCGGTCTCTAAATTGCCTTACACTATTTAACCATTTTTTTTTTTCACTCCAATAGAATTCGTTCCCCAGACAATACTACTCAAGTGTCCAAAACTCTCAAATATTTAGACTTTCGAGTAGGCTACACTTAAACTTGTGCTATTATTGACAATGATAGGTCAAAATTTATTCAGCTTTAGTAAAATACTCATTCGCTTACGAAATGTTTTGTTCTAATTTCGCTTTTTTTTGCTAGCTAAGGTTATACAAATACTGAAATCCCGGGATATTCTCATTTATAGTACAGGTTTTTCAAAAAGTTCGTAGCCGACTAGCATCAATTGGTGTCATTCACCAAAAATTGCCAGCCTGTGTTGGTGGGGAAGGGGGAAGGGGGAGGTGGGCCTAAAGCACTCTCACTGACCGAACGAAACGCAACAATGCAAGCACTATTACTTCACATCGATTTTCTGTGAATCGGGTGGTACTACCCTGGGCGAGCCGGTACATTCATGCTGAAACCAATTATATCATCAGCATGGCTCTACAACCTACTAAATTGTATATATATTACGTATCGCTAGTCTAACGGAAGCTGCGCAAGCGCCATACGGCCGGTCACCTTACGCAACATGTTATGACGGGAAATTAAAAGTGTATCTCCTGCCAAATATAACGCTCAACGCGCCTAAAGAAGTTTACACGTCACAAAAATGGATATACCCTTTTATTCTTCTATCAGACAACGGTAACAACGAACACACAAAATATGTCTACTGTTCCCGTATAAATCTTTATATGAACTACAAACTCATACTGCAAGTTAGCCGCAAGAGGTCGGTATCAGCATTCCGCATGCATCAAAGGACGCTGTTCCTTCGCGTCGGAAATCCTGTCTTCTAGTAAATTTAATACTCCCGCCATTGATATAGAGTTTTACTGGAAGCGATTTTCTTTTTCATATACAAAACTTTTCAGTGCATACCTGGAACAATGGAGGCCGTAATTGAAAACCAATTCAAGATGTCTGTGTTTATGCAAAATTTTGTAAAGCTATGTAGAATCATCCTTAACTAAACTATGCTTTTTTTTTCTCGAACTGACTACGCTATTGGCCTTAATTCTTTGGCCTTTACAGCTTCACCGGACTAATAAGGCGAGCGCTCAAGGCACTCAGCTGATTTTGTAATGGTAACTAGCTCAAGGGTGCTCGGCACACCTCGGCTTGGCCGTTACCTAGAAAAACCAGATCTATCCTAGCTAAACTATGCTAAGCTAATACATGTATCCGTTTGTGGATCATACAATTAAAAGTTGCATGATACAACAACACCACATGTAATTCGAAAAGAGATAAACTAAATCTACTCGATTCAGTTCGATAAGGGCAAAAATGTAAACCCTTCCACCAGGTGGGTAAGGTGCATGTCTGATTAACTATGTACGGGTGAAATCGATGTGGTGTGTACTGTATCGCGATAGCAAAATCTTTGCGTCCACCCGGGTGGCCTCGAACAAAGACATTACCAAGAAAACGCGAACAAATAGTGCGCGGGTACAGAAACGATAGCTCTCTGCCCGTGACGCACGGGACAGGGATTCGCGATGTGGCCGGCCACAGAAAAATGAAAGAAAGAGATCGAATTTACAATGTAAGAGGGCGGCACCGGTGCAGGGATCTAAAAAAAGAAAGTACGAAATTTTTTAACGGTTTAGGGGAAGATAGACGCAAACATACGAGTTTACTCTATCTTATATTGAAAAATTATTATTTTTTCGAGACGGCGACGCGCTCGAGCCTTTGAATCGTAGCCGCAATGGCAGAAAATTTCGCGATCGTGCAAATGGGGCCCTGTTTGGGGTCGTTCGCGACCTCATCGTAAGCTGAGATCTCGGAGATCTCGTGAAAAACTAGAAGCTGGGTGGACCAGTCCATGCCGGAGAGAGAGACTGCGGGGTCAGCCTGTGAAAGCTTCGCCGCCTGGAGTCTGGGATCGAGTCGCATTGCGATCTGCGGTGTCCACGGGACCGGAGGGGCCCGCGTGGGGAGGGGCGTTGCGTTAGACGCAGGTGCGGATGCTGCCGGTGCGCGTGACGCGCGCGGCAGACTCGGAAAGGCCTGTCGAGAGTCGAGAGGCGGGGGGCTTAGACGCCGCAGGTGCCCTAGAAGGTGAAACCTGCCTAGCGTATCGGGGCTGTCTTGAGCGCGGGGCGCGGGGACAACCGCGATAATTCGCGGTATGACCCACGCCGCGGCACAAGACGCAACTCGGAGGATCGAGCGAGTCTTTGGTGCGCGAACACTCCGAAGTGGAGTGTTCGCCTGGGCACTTATCGCACCTGGGACTCAGGTGACAATTAAGTTCGGAGTATCCGTATTCCTGGCAGTTGTGACACTGCGAGGGTACGGACGTTTTACGCGGCGGCTCCACGGTGATGCCAGAGAGGCCGCAGAGGGTCGAGAGGTTGAAGATTTTTTTGCCCTCGACGGAGCGCTCGAGAATGACGAGCACCATGTCGTAGGGCTCACGATTACGCGCAGATCGCATACGGTGGACTTCTTTAATAGGGAACCTCTGTTCCCGGAGGTCTTCGTAGACATCGTCTGCGAGAATCTGAGCTGGGACTCGGCGTATTACTACGCGAAGCATGCGCTCTTCCGCGAGCACGTATATAAAAAAGGCAATTTTCTTATCGCGCAGAAGGCGCGTAAGTTTGCGATGAAGGTCTGAGGTGTTAACCTTAACCTGAATACCCGTTTGGGTACTCACGGCAGAGGTCAATGGGATCTCTGCCTCCTTCAGGAGGTCAGAGATGTCGAGCCAGGACGCCTTGTCCTGGATCGTGACGGGTGGACGGGGGGCGGGGCTTCTTACTCGAAACTGCGGGACTCGCAGCTTTCGAGGGAACCGGTACGGAGAGCGTGGGCGACGTCTTTGGCACTTTCGTGGCATTGACGTTGGATATTTTCGAAGGCTTAGGGCCTTCGGTGTCTGAGGCAGAGTTTGGGCGCTTCTTGCGCGGCTTGGACTTCCGGGAGACGACGGTGAAGCCATCGTTCCCGGCGGGGGGTCTTGCTCCATATCGGAGCATTCCTCGTCCGAAGAACGAGAAGAGGTCGGGGCAGGGGTGTACTCCCGGAGGACTGAGGGTCCTTCAGGTGTGCCGTGAAAGAGTTCCTATCGAGGTCCACTTCCTCGGCAGAAACTAGCGACGGCACTGGACCGCCCTGGAAGTAGTCGTCGAAAGCGCGCTAACTCGCGCTGTTCGGAAGTCAGATTGGCCATAGCGGGGCCTGCGGAGGGGTGCGGGGCGGGGGAAGACATGTAAAACCTTCCTGCCAGAGGGGCAGAGGGGCGCGTCTTTTTGAATTTAACGGAATCCGGAGTCCGGGCCTAAAGGAAACTGTTGGCGAAGTGCAACGCCTCACAGGAGACCTACAGTGCCTAGGGGGGAGGCCCTAACACTTCTTTCATCGACTGCGCGACGACACGGAGCTCGAACCAAGGAGCGAAGCACGAAGCGCCGAACTCCTGGAACGTGAACCGACGACACGCAGCACACGGAGAATACGCAGAACGCACTAAAAAGTGCGATTAGAATTGCACCGAAAAGTGTAGTTTGCTACGTTCTGAAAAAACGCCTGCAATCAAGTCCCAAGAGGGGAAACAAGACCGCAAAAACGCGACAAAACGTACGAAATACCAAACTTTCGATGTGAATACACGAACCCGTAAACACGCCGCGAACACTTGATCAAATAATCGAACGAAAACACGAACAAAAAATTCACATCGAAAGAGTACTGCGCACGCGTCCGACCCCTACGGCGGCACGAATCGGAGTCCCGACTAAACTATGCTAATAGTAATAAACGTTTATAGAAAACCCAACACTGCTATCTTTATTTCAAATATTCAATGCCAAAACCGTATCGGCTCCCAGCCAATCGTCTTCAACTAATCTTCACTCGTATTGGTGTAAACAGATCACATCATATCGGTAAACCTGTATTGGTCGATAGCGAAACTATTAGCAATAAGTAAATTCAACATTTTGACAATCGAACAGTTTTAATCGATACTGAGATAATAAACAGAATTAATTTGGCTTTAAACGTGCAATGAGTTCGCATGACATGCGGCATATATAGTGGCGCCATAAAATATTGCATTCGAAAAATAAAACAGGCAAAGACACTCATTACATACAGCCAAGTAATAATTTAATATTCAATCTAATAGTTTTTGTTAGTGCACTTACGATATAGACACGGAGTTGCTAATGGAAAAAAATCTACTTTGTTGTCTTATAATCATCGCTTATCATTTGCTTAAGATCTTTAGGTCTACATTTTATCTTAGAATTTGAGAGCTTTACCACATGATTTTTGTTTCTTTATAATTAATTTCAATTTTCATTTACACATCGTTTTTTTTAAATGTTTATATAATCAAAGATCATGGCAAATGCCAAATAACTGAGTAGCCATGATGAAAACCTTTGGTTATAGAAGTATATACCCTTTGACAAAAGAACCTTAATAAATCGCCCACTAGTAATTATTAATATAGAAAAACACGCCTATACAGCTATTGAAACGTTTTGATGCTATATTTCTTTTGGTGCGTTAGTAAAAAAATATGAGAGTAAAGTATACAATGCGCGCGCACACCGTCACGAAAAACCGACAACCTGAAGTTATTACGATGCGAGCGCACACTGTTACGAAAAACAAACACCCTGAAGTTAGCTATAGTCAAATTATACATACTGCTTTTGACGCGTTTAAGGAAAAATGATGAGTGTAAATTTTACGGTGCGCGCGCACTCCGTCACGAAAAACCGACATCCTGAAGTTATTAGGTATACCAATGAAGATGTTGCTCAGTTTTCTATTGATGAGTAATAGACATCTTAGTTAAATATGTTAAAGATAATTTTTTATGCAATATTATATGTATGTTATTATTTTCTATATCCGTGTGCATAATTTTTCTACGGGAAATATTAAACTTTAATACGAAGACATAAGGCTTAAAATTCATTACCAAAAAATTACTGCAGTTACAATATACATTGTGTGTTCGTATCTGAAATATTGAATCGCAATACATATTTTCTCTGTCAAGTAAATTTCATTTGTAGAAAATGCTCTCTACAAAATGCACTGTGAAAGTAATCCTCTATGAAGCTAACTCAGAACGAGGATGGTTAATGTTTGATCAGATTGCATTAACTTCTAAGCTAAGCTGCAAATGCATCTGTAATGGAACTTATAAGCAGATAGATTGTGCTGTGATCTACATTGAAAACCCATATTTCGAGAAAAAATCTCATTCGTAAAATTACTATTTAAAATGATACCCACTCTACATGTATATAACTATATATATACAACGTTATACTGTATTAAAAAACAATGTATGAAAGCCAAACCAATGAGCCAATTATACAAGCCTGTAATTTCAACCATCCATTATATTTTATTTTTAAAACATGTTTGCCAATTGTTATGAAAATGTAGGGTATTTTTTTTCTGTAAGAACTTCATAAACAAAGGCTTATTTTTGGACTATGTTTTCATTCTGCGTTGTATAATTATGGAGAGCGGACGTTTTCTTATAATTTATCATGGGAATTTTTTTTTCGATGACAATTGTTTATCATAATCTTACTTTTAGGTACTATTATACTTATATATTGTAATATATGTGTATATATGCGTATATATATGAAATTATAAGTGTGATTCGGTTAGTACAGTATTGTATTTGTTTTTATAAGAAGATAATGATTTAAATTACTTTTTTAAATATAAAAAACTACTTTTTGTAACTTAAATATAAAGGTTAGACATTTGCTGTCGCTGATTTTTTTGCATGTATTATGAAATTCTAAAACTCGATCATATATCTCTCATCATTAATTTCGTTTTTCTCCGACTTACTTTGTAAATCCATCTAACTCAAAAAAGTTTTTTTATTTTTTCCATTAGTATATAGCCTATGATACTCACAAATAAACGTGGCTTTCTATTGGTAAAAAAATTTTTAAAATCGCTGTACTTGTTCCTAAAATTACCCCCTACAACCTCACACACTCATAATAGAACAGAAGTATAGAGATATATCTGTGGCACAAAAAGAGAAAAATTAATATACACTTATATACCTATTCTAAACTAGCTGTTACTTACTATTACACGGTTAATCAGGTAGAAAACGTTTTAGAACTTATTAATAAATGATATGTTGTTTCAATTTCGAATAAAGTAAGTTTTTAATGTTACAAGTAGAACACCTTACACCGTATCCGAACTCTTCGCTCGAAAAATACCTATAGTACTCCCCTGGTAAACTAATTACTCAGTGAGGCATATCTCGTGGGTTGACGGCACAAAAAAACTGTCTAACAAAAGGCTCGTTGCTAAAACATTTGCGAAATAAAAAACTTTGCAGTGCCAAAATTCACACTTTTTTTTTCAGTAGCCTATAGCAGCACTTCGCCGCTTGGCAACAAGCTCAAGGGTGCCAAAAGTGGTGGAGCCTCGGTTTGGGTTGGGCTCCCTTGTAAACTTTTTGAATCTGAACGTTGTATCAGTGTTTAAGGTGTTTAGACACCACGTCGACTGACGTATATTCGACGTATGTTATAGGTAACAAATTAGATCAAAGCTTCATTATCTGTAGTGCCACCTATCAGCTAATTCGGAACTTAATAACACAAGGAATATTATTAGCAACTTTTTGGTATAAAGTAAATAAAAATTATTATTAAATTATTATCTAACCGATTGATACAGAAACGTGGCGCCATATAGCCGTAACAGACTTCCGTTTTTTTTTTTTTTTCGAAATGTCTACGCTATTGACCCGGCAAGGTCTTAACAGCTTCACCGGACTATAAAAATGCATCTCTTCTACTCGGATTCGAACTGGGGTAACACGGATTTAAGAAACAACCGATTTCCATCTAAGCAATTATTGTTTTTCAGACTTCCGTTGCATTGTTCTATAGTCCAGTTACCTCGTATTCTCGCCAAAGGAAGTTTTACTTCAATATACAAATATAATAACTATGATACATTTAAAATATGGTAAATACACAAATAATTGTCACATAAGGTATATCTAAAAATTATATCCACGTCACCGCGCGTCGTGTTAATTGCTAACAGTACGACTTGTAAATAAAAAAGGTTGTGACGTTAGCCTTCTGTTTTATTAAAATTTTTGTGGTGACGGTGTGTCGTAACCTCGCTTCAAAATTCGCCTTGTTTGCCTATTAGCAGGAGAAATTGTGTTTGTAAGTTCACTCCACATTGGCCAACTGGTTCGCCGCGTTTGCTTTGTTGCTTCCAAATTTAGTTATATAACATTTGTCAATTGTTACCTTTTATCATGATGCATTTTAAAGTTACATACCTTGACAACGTCTATACATAATTTGTATAGATTTGGTTTTATAGTAAATAAAAAGGAATAAGTAAGTAATATAAAGCAAAACAAAAATATGTTTTTCGACAGGGTAGTTTTGACGTTCATAAACGCGTATGCTGAATAAAGTATGTTTGATTTTAACACGTTTACAGGAGCATACTCAAGTCAATGTTGACTCTTCTGGTGTGAGCGAGTGAGTTTGCACAACTTCAGATCGATATAGACTCATCTGATGGAAGCGAGTATGTCCGACCACCCTCAGATCTTTGTTTTTTTTTTTTTTTTTTTAAGAGAAATATTAATTAAATACTTCAATCACGTATTGTTATTACGTCGTATTTATTATTGAGTGGCATATTTAGATAAGACAATTACGATGTTCAACATCTTCATATATGCTAAAGACAGTCCTATTTCGATAGTCAAACGGAATAAATTATACAAAATGGTTCCTGATTTGCTTCGGTCGCGAAGGTTCGAATAAGCTACTAGTAAATACGTTATAATTTACCATATAAGACTCGTCATCCGAAATCATTATTATAAAAAATAAAATGAGTTTCTTTATTTGTTACGTGTTCATGTTACTACTTAAATGATGGTAACCGAAATACACTTAAAAATCAAATTAAGATCATATGATTACAAGAGAGTAACCTTAAAGTTTTAAATCACATAGACGAATTACTATAAACTGTTAAATTCATCGAGGTCTAATTTGCAAACTAAAACAAATTTCAGTACTTGATAAGGACTGTTTTCAGTTACGAGTGAAATTTATTTTAATGAGTGATAAGTATTTAAAAGCATCGACAGTTTTTATATAATTCTGAATAGTACTTTGATATTCTTTTACAACTTTTGTCGTTTCAAAATGTTTTCTTCAACAACTAACTTTATAGAGAATTTCCCAGAGAATGTCGTGTATCGTTTAAAAATATTTTTAAACTTTTCTATGCGATCCATTAATGTTCTAAAACAAACTTCAGTATTATTGTCGATTCCAACTGATGTCTCTTCAAAATTCTATTTTATTTCCAAGAGAAATATTTTAACTTGGACGCTAATCAAGAAATATTTTAGAAATTCTGATTTGAAATCAAAGTCAACAGGCGGTGTTATGTTAAAGGATGTTTTGTTCGGAATTAATTATAACTTTTAAATTAATTAGAATATTGAATAACGATACGTTATTTTGAGATGGGTTCGGAAATCTTTCCGTCGACTTTTGTTTTGTTGATATGACGTCAAAATTTGAGATTAGAAATTACTGTTTACCGCTTGATGGAGTTTGATGATTATGTGATTTTGGGATTATCAGTAATCTTATTTAAGATTAATAAATCTTGAAGATAGATAATTTATCCTTACAAATTTTCACATATAGCCGCAAATCTAGAGTATAATCAGCTATATATACTCATGAGTAACTAACTGCAAGGTGTTTCATGGAATTTATGCTCGATGAGTTGAATTTCTTTGCCATACTTGAAGGCGTTTTTTTTTTTTCAAAGATAACGCGATGCATTTTATTCTCCACGTCATCGATTGTTATCAAATTTGTGGTTTTTGCGCTAAACTAAAATCTACCTTTATATAAATGTGTGTTGGTATTTACATTTGAGATTTATAACCTCTTTTTTCATGGAGAAGGTTCGTGACCTTTTATTGAAATAGGTAACATTAGTCTAGTGATATCTTAACTTATAAATGCGTAAGTTTGTTTTTTATTAAGCTCTCAGGCTTTAACTAACTAACCGATCCTCATGACGTTTTGATACATATTGCCAGGGCTACAAAAATGGACATTGGCTATTTTTCATGTAGACAAAAAAAAACTGTTTCTGAGAGATAGATTAAATATAGAGAAACCTAGTCTAACTGCGAGCAAAACTTAGTACTGCATAATATGGAATGCACTTAAAAATCAATGTTATACATTGCTGCATTTCGTACCAAATCAGATTGAATTGATTGATCAGGTTGAAAAAAAAAATCTTTAAAATCAACAAGAGATTTTAAAAGTGAAGAAATTCAGATTTTCAAAAATCAAAAATAAATAGACCGGGCCTAAAAGTTGAGAAATGAGTAGTTTAAAAGCTTGAAATGAAAAAAAAAAGTTGAAGAGTACATTTATTTTATAAAACTCGATTTAAAGTTTAAAATTCAAAAATCTTTATAAAACATAGAAAATACTATCTTTTCGATTATTTATTTTTTATAAAGGCTATGTAAAAAAAATCCAAAAAAGGTCATATCTGGACCACTTTTAAGAGAATTATGCCCAACAAAAAAAATCTTACTTTTGGAGAAGATAAATAAAAAAAAAAAACGAAATTTAACATGAGGACTTTTTGAGGGGTACTAAAACATCCCAAAATTGAGGAAATCAAACATTTTTAAACCGTCTAATTTTGTGTGGAACGCTACACATATAATTAAACAGTATAAATTACGAGTCAAGTTAGTGCATTTCAACCTCAAAGCGCACGATATGTTCAACGCCTAACAGAGATCGGGGTCGAGATGACGCGGTTATCTCCGGGTCACCATAAAACAGTCGTTCTAGAGACCCTTCCGCTAAACCATTCGGTCGAATGATCAATGAATACGCTTTGGGTTAAACTTTATGAGAAAAGGTTGTAAAAACTTTTCATACTTTTGGCGGAGAAATAAAAATCTTCAGCATTGAAATATTTATTTAAGAGATTTGCAATAGTCGTATAGAGTTTTTTTTTGTATACATTGTTATTGGTAATTCAACGTATTCCTGTTAGGAGATGATATGTGTCACTATTGATGCGAAACATCTTTAGTCACGGGTAAACCAGATTATTAGCGTGGCAAGTGTGTGAAAGGTGGCGACCCGATTGCCATGCGCGAACGACTGTGCGCAATCTCTCTTGCCGCCCTGAACTCGCATTCTTGTAGTGTGATTTGAAATTCGTTTGTTTCGAACAATTACGATGTTTCACATCTGCCAAGCGTCCCGTGACGGTTCAATTTTTGTTAGTGATAATTTTAACCCCACATACATTTTAAAAAAGTGAACCATTTTTGAAATATCGTGTTTTTTATTTTTTACAAAATAGATCAAAAACACAATATCACAAAATATTTTTTTTTAAGTGTCAATTTGAATTTCATTTTTTCTTCTGATTTATAAAAACGATTAAAAACATTGGTCATCTATCAATATTAAAACAACAATTATCAGTCCAAATTTAAAAATGTCAGACGAAAAACTATATTATATAAAAAAAGATGAGATTTTTTCCATTAAAATAATAAAAACAAAAAAAAAACAATGAAAATGCCGATTATTTTAAAAAACATAACCGTTTTCTTAGCTCTCCAATAATGCATAACAACTAATATGGCGGAATTGAATGTGATAATGTGTAGTCTAACCTTGTAAGAATAAAAAAAATCTACAGTTATCTGGGTAAAAGTATTTGTGGGATGGGAGGTACAAAAAGGAAAATACAAAGCGTTCCATATATACCATTCCCTGGAACTGAGAATGTGAAGGTACAATAAAAAATAAACATTTCAAGTTCGGCTTGAATTTTGCAACAACGCAAATGTTCAGGATATTCGCAACCCGCAGTTGTTAGCTCACATATCGTTTCGCTCTCTATCTCCGTTGCCAGATGTGAATAAAATGTTAAACAGTAATGATTGTACACGTTCGAAATAGTATAGCATGAGGTGACTGTGTAATTTACAAGCAAATTTAAAATGTATTCATTGTTTTAATATAGTTTTGTATATTTATTTAGGAATCAATGTAAATAAGGTAAACAAGTCATATTATGATATAAATTAAAATACCTGAAATTGATGTACTTTATTAAAAACTAGCCCCTGCAAGCGACTTCGTTCGCGTTGAATATATACCTTGGGTTAACGCTAACTCGCAGCCGAAGCTCTCAAGAGGAAAAAAACCCGTTTTTTAAACATTCTTCATTGGTGCTCTGCTCCTATTGGTCTTAGCGTGATGATAACCATCCTCGATAAATAAGCTATATAACATTGAATTTTTTTTTTAATAGGACCAGATTTCCTGAGAGTACCCCGTACAACGTCACAAACTTTAACTCTTTATAATATTAGTATAGATTGTAACATTTTAAAAACTATTATAAGGAATCGTAGTATTAATATGATTCGTATGTACTTATATATTATGTTAATTAATTTCAAATTATGTATTTTTTTAATTTGGGGAAAATTTTTAGCGTATACTTTTTTTTAAACTAAACTACAAATATATTAAGTATTGTAATTAATTCACATATCAGTCTTTATATAAGACATCGACCTTTTTCTTTTTCTGAGGTTATAAATTAAAAATATGTCAACCGCTTAAATATATAATAGTGATTATAAGTTGCTTTGGTGCCTCTTTTATGAAAAGTACTTGGACGACTGAGCTTAATTCTGTTCATTAAAAAACATTTTAAAATTAAAATAAACTGTTAGGTTTGCCCCATAAAATTATCATTTTTTATAAAAAAAAAAATTAAAAAAATGTATCTCTCTTAAAATTATAATAATGAGATTATATTTTTAATTAAAATAAAATGTTAGTTTGGCCTAACAAAATTAGCATTTTTTTCATAAAAAAAGAAATATTAAAAAAGATATCTCTTTTGCTGTCACTAGGATTCGAACTGGGTTTAGACGGATTTTCGAAGTAGCTGATTTACATCTGAGCTACTTTTGTTTTGACAGCGGTGGCGAAATTTACGTTAATATTCTAGCTATATTTTTTCATTGCCTAAAAACTCAAAAAAACGTTGTCTATGAATGAAGTCTAGCTAGATCGATTTATCAATTCCGAAACTACCTTCATACTAAGTTTCACGGAAATCGCTGATGCCATTTCCGAGATCCTGAATATATAACTATATGGAAATATAAAAGAATTGTTCGTTTAAAGGTGTCAGATAGATATCATATCTCCGTTTTTATACCTCTAATAACGTGCATAGAGAATTTCATGACAATCGGACGAGTAGTTACGGCGTGAAAGCGTAACAAACTAACTCCTATTCGAATTTATAATATCAGTAAAGCTATACTAATATAACCATAAACAAGCTAATTTTATTTTACGACAAAATGTTCTGTGTATGAGAATTTACTTTCAGAACATTTGCTACGTTATTTGACCATTACTTTGATGCTTTCATATACTTTGAGTCGTATTTATTTAGTTGTGGCTTTGTGTTATTACGCAATAAGCAGGTGGGTTAAAATATATAATCTACCTAAATACCTTTGGTAATATACACACATAGTTTTGGATATTATTTTCTTGAGCTTATATTACTGCTGGGTTCGTTATCTATATATTAATACGCGAAGCAAAAAAATTGTACCCCTTTTTAACCTATTTCCCGTCAACGGGTGAACTTGAAATTTGGCATAGTTAAAGTTTATATGGCGGGGAAGTGCAGAAAGCTGTTTATTATATATAAAATGCAATAGAAGTACATTTAATTAATTAAAATATGTACTACTCATACTACTACTCGAATTTTACACAACATATACACACATATAAATAAAAAAGACATTTTGACAGCTGTCAATAATTACGAAATTCTAAAGAGGTTGTGAAGTAGGTTGGTTGCTATGCTCGACTGTACGTAATTTTTTAACTCTTAGGTTCCAATTACCATCTTTCATCCTACATTCAACAATGATATTATAAAATATAACTATTATTTTAACGTTTATTATTTTTTATGATGAACTCACTTCAAATGATGGTTTAATAAAAAAAAATGAGCCAAATAATACTTTGTATAATCAAAATAAAAATTTTGTTCATAAAAGTAATCCATGACTTAGACCTCTGCGGTTACAACGTTGCAATTCAACCTCATGTATCAACAAAAAATAATTTATTCTCAAAAGCTAATGGTAGTATTAAAAACATCTTTGTCTTGGATTCACCATTTGATTGTGTTGTGCATCCATTACTTTTCCAAGCGATGATACTGGGCATATTACTATTTCTCATAATGAACAGACGACATTTAATTCAATATCACCCAGAAATACAACCCCATCCATGGTGTCGTGTAAAATTAATTAAAAATTGTGTCATGGGTCGCGACAAATTTCTTTATTTTTGTAAAGTTATGTTTGGTTAAAATTTAAGCTTTGCCACGTGGCTTTTGTTTCCAATTTATAATTATTTTTCATTTACACATAGATTTTTTTTTTTGTGTTTATGTAATTAAAGATCATGGCAAATGGCAAATAACTGAGTAGCCATGATGAAAACCTTTGATTATAGAAGTGTACCCTTTGACAAAAGAACCCTAATAAGGTTCAAACTTTAAAGAATCAATTAACTATGGTCGAATGTCGATCACTGTGCGCCCACTGGTCTATACTAATATATGAAAGCTGAAGAGTTTGTTTGTATGATTGAACGCGCTATAATCACGGCAAATACTGGTCCGATTTGAAAAAACCTTTCGGTTTTAGATAGCTTATCTATTGAGGAAGGCTTTAGACTGTATATCATCACGCTAATATTAATAGAAGTGAAGTGCGAAGAATATTTCAAAATCGGGCATTTTTGTCCCTTTTAGAGCTTTCGTTGCGTGTTAGCGCTAGCCCAAACTAACTATTCCACGCGGACGAAATCGCGGGCAGAAGCTAGTATATTATATATCTAGTAATCAGGTTAAAGTCACTCTTTCAAATATTACGCAAGTATTCTTACTGCCTTATATCAATTCCGACCGGTCTTGTTGCATGGCGGTGAAATAAGGTGAACCCTAAGTAGACATGTCCAACAGCTACACGTAACTAATATGAAAATGCTGTGAGGATTTGTGGCGTTACACGACAAAATTGCATTCGATACTAAAGCATCGGTGATTGTTTTGAAGACCGGGATATCCCAGATAAGCTGCAGCAAATTCGTATCCGCTGGTATGGCCACATAATTCGCAGGTCTCCAGAATACGTCAGAGATAGATATTTCAACATCATCATGTTTATAGTTTTTGGTGTGTTTTTTCTGAACAGCTTCATCTTCACAATTATTTAATTGTCTTTGATAAACTGATAATAATCTATACCGTTAAACGAGTAACTCTTGTATATTTTTATATTGTTATATATTCAGGATCTCGGAAACGGCGTCAGCTATTCTCGTGAAACTTAGAATGTAGGTGGTTTCGGAGAAGATAAATCGATCTAGCTTGATTTCATTCATAAAAAACTCTTTATCTGAGTTTTCAGGCAATGAAAAATATACTTAGAATATAAAGGTAAAACTCTCGGCTGCTTTGCTTTGGTAAAAAAATGTTAATGTTGTGAGGCAAACCTAACAGTTTATTTTAATAAATAAATAATTTTATTATTGTAATTATTAGAGAGATATCTTTTTTTAAAGAACCGAGTTAGGCTCGGTCATCCAGGTACTTTATATTTAATTGAATATCATTAAATTATTCGTTTAAACGGTTAAAGTAACTTTCAAATGTCGATAAAAATAACCGATTTGTAAATAAAATGCTCTGGAATTAATAACTCAACAATACCGGGCGAGCTTGCTTCAATGCCGGCGTATATGCTTCTGACATAAATCAAAACTATATATCGCAAGAGAAAATTAACGAATTATTATGAAATTTTAATATGAGGCCAAAATTTCATCATTTCAATTTCATTTTCAATCAAAAATAATATATAATTGTATACTAATATTATACAAAGGTAAAGTTTGTGAGGTTGTGGGGGGAGGGGGGGTAATATCTGGATCTACTGGACTAATTTTGAGAATTATTTTACAAATAGAAAGCTACGTTGTTTGTGAGTGTTATAGGCTATACCTTAAAAATAGTTTGTTTTAGTCGGATTTGCAAAGTAAGGACAAATAACGGACGAATAAAAATGTTTCTTACGAACCTTGCCTTAACAATAGTTATATTTAATTCGCACCCTGGTTTCGTTATTATTAGAACGATAGTTAACGTATCAGAAAATGTTTAATTTTAGTTATACTGTATTGACAATATTTAAGAGAAACGCGTTGCTAGTCTGGCGAAAACTGCGTAATCACAATACGGTAATATCATCATGCGATATTATAAATGTATGTCTTGTGTTAATTACTACGTCCGGTATCGCTTCGACACAGCCGAGAGGCAAAATTACAACGCCACATCAACATTACTAGATCTAATAAACGAGAAAGAGTTCTACCCTTATTTTTCCCTACCCTATCCTATCCTATATACAATATAGTCTATAGGATTTTTTCTGACGCAAAATACATATAGGAGTTGTTGAGGCACGCATGCTCGGTACACGTGCATGTTTCAATAACTCATATACGTATATCTAGATAGCTTAGCTTAGGTTAGCTCAGATAGGTCGCAATTTTTGCACAAAACAGGCGACAGCCCAAGCCGAGGTGTGCCGCGCACCCTTGAGTTAGTCGCCCAAACATCCCAAACCGGCTGAGTGCCTTCAGCGCTCGCCTCAATAGTTCGGTGAAGCTGTAAAGACGTTTTCAGGTCAACAGCACTTTCATTTCGAAAAAAAAATTACTAGATCCGCCATATTAGCCATACATAATTTATATGCATAAATAAGAATGATTATATAGCTTGACGTATCACTTAAATAACAATAATTTGCTATTTAATATTATTTTTGTGTTATTAATTATATTGGGGAAATGTGAGTAAGTTCGGCATATAAAATGCAAGATACCATCTGAATTGTCTGGTGGACTCACTCCGTCGTCAAGTGCACACGAGGACACCTACAAGATTTCCGCGACACCGCATGTCCTGCGCGACGATGCGCTACTCTAGCGCCGCTACGTCGACTTCGACTTCATCGAGTCGACGTACTAACGACGCCTCTACGTCATCGAGTTCCTCGAGACGTACGACCCCGAGCTTGCCTACTGATCCCGCCGCTGCCAGAACGACGACCACCGCTTCTCCCCATGGACTCCGATCTCGTACCGATACACCCACTTTAGAGACGCCACAGAGGTCACCTAGTGGGCCGTCAGCGCCGGCAGATGCGTACGAGAGTGACATGATCACTCTCGCCCAGCTGATTTCAGCTGGGGCACTTTCGGCAGGGGATGATCCACTGGATGGTGCTGTATTTGCGCCTCCAAGAGGCCGTGCACAACGGCGAAGAACCAGCTGCCGAAGACACAGTGGCGCTTGTACGAGCCGCTCGTGGAAACCTCGATTCGCCCTTGATTCTGGACAATCAAATAATCCTGATCGGTAGAGCAGTATCCGACCACGCTAAGTACTGAGCTATCCTAAAAACCATTTCTAAACTGAGAAATGTTCAAAACACCTTAGGCTTAGCTTGGTATCTCTTGCCCCATGTAATTAAGATCAAGTGAGATTACGTTCATACGTAAACGGTAAAATGTAGTTTAACTTTTTCCCTTCACCAATAAAGCTACATACTAAATTACTTTAAATAGCCGTTACAGGTCAAATTGACGAGGTTTTTATACGCGGAGTGAAATTTATCGATAGAGTTTCGATTTCCGCATACATTATTGAATTTTATCGTTCGACTGTCCGATAAAGAGGGGCAATTTAAGACGTCCGCTCCACACTATTTCGGTAAAAGGGAGAAATCGCTATTGGTATAACATTTACTCTTACATTTTGTAGGGAAATTTAAGTTGGCCTTTTATGTTTAAGTTTATTTATAGAATTATTTAGAGCATTGGAAAGATTACATGTGTTCAGGTTATTTGTAATTTTGGTTATTCTTATTACGATACATTTGTATTTTTAGTATTTTTTAAATTTGTAATTGTAGTTTGTGGACCATAAAATGGTTTTATAAATAGCAAAAGGTTACCGTTGACTTCTGACACATATTATACGTTTTAATTAATGATTTTCTATCTTTCACTTGATAGTAATTGCCAGTAATATTATTGGCAGCATCGGACGAATTTTACAATACGAATTTAAGGAGGTAATTATTAATTAAACACTACATAGATAAACCAAGTTATATGAACAAAGTAAATGCTAATAGGATTTTGCTGCTTTTTGTTGTTTTCGAGAAAAAACATCCGATATATAACTATTCAAAGATTTCGTTTTAGTAAATAGGTAACTAAAAAAAATGCTATGAGTAAATAACTAAACTCTATTTAATTTACTGCTAGATCAGAATAATACCCGCCCCCATCACTTTTTTTATCGTTTTAGCGGGAATTACCCAGACCTACCTAGATGAGAATCGTGCATCACACATACTTGCACCCTTTCAAAGTCGATTGATCCTAGTCTAACAACATTGAAATGGATCGCCAGCGGTTCAAGTTTGAGCACCTCCTCGGTTACATTTTTTTTACTATTGATGGCAAACAAATATGCGTAAGAGATCTCCACCGTTTACGAACACCTGCAACATGAGGGGAATCATAGATGTATTGCCGGCTCTAGAGAAAAAGAAGTAGGCTCGTTTCTTTAAAGTTTGCAAATTATATTGGTCTGGAAACGCAACCGCTGGGAGTTAATTCCAGAGAACCGATGTACGTAGACAAAACGAAAATGAGACCCTCGCAATAGACGACTTTCAACCGCCGAGATAATACAAATGGAATTTCAGTCGTTCGGTAATGGATCTCAGCAACAGGTATGAATCCGAACAGATCTTCAAAATACGATCCGTGGTAAATTTTCCAAAGGATGCAAAGTGACGCAACGTCGCTACGAAGCGTTGAAGTGACAAGCCTTAAGGAAAGCATCTGGTCGCCAGTTTGAACTGCTCGACATTAGATTCGGTCAAGAGAAAGTAACATTGAGGTGCTCTTGCCCAGGTGAGAATAGTTTTCCATGACAATTTTACAATATCCTATCATCCAATAAAGTAAGTGTTATATCATAATTAACTTTTATATTTAACATAATTAACAGATGGCATTGTTAAAAGTATAAAGATACTCCAAAGTTAAGTAAATAAATAACCGTTTCAGAGTAACAAAGAGTATCATTTACGTAACCGTTCCATTCTGACTGCAAAATATTTCAATCCGTACCAGGCCGCATTAAACTTTCGTCAGAGAGTACTACGGTACGTGAGGAACTTTGTTGAATTGTGAAGTTTTAATTGAAACCTCAACGCTCCGTCTTATAGCTCCCTCTACTGTGAATCTGCATTATAATAATTATATTCTGTTAATGTTTCTGAGTTATGCAATTGCAATGGAATGTAAACGAAAGTGAGCAATCATGCTCGAGTCAGTGACGTACGATAGGACTATAATGTTACGATGCTATAGTTGTATTGGTTGAACATGGTGACGGTGAGTTGAAGCCTTATTATCGTTATAGATGGTGCAGTGACAATAGTGAAAAACTGAGAGGAATGGTAGTGGAAAATTTGGTGTGATTACTTCACGTCATGATATTTTACTGTTCAACATTATAGAAAATGAAATAAATGTTTTTTTTTTACATTACCTGTGTGAGAACTCTTTGTTATTAATAAACTACGTATGATTTATTGATCGTAGGAACCAAAAACAATGGATTTCTAAAAATAGTTTCGAAGTTTTTCGAATCATTCGAATAATAACGTCAACCTTTCAAAGTTTTACAATACAAAGAGAAACTAAAAGGAGGGAGTCTTAATCAAACTACGACTATATAGCATTATAAGGTGCAATAGCGACTGCAGTGAATTTATGTAATTGTTGTTTAAAAGCTTTTCATTTATCGAGGGGCGAGATAATTTATAATTTGTGTGTTTGTGTGTGTGTGTGTGCGTGCGTGCGTACGTGTTCGTGTTTTTGTGTGTGTGCGTGCGTGTTCGAGTTCGTGTTGTGTGCGTGTGCGTGTGCGTGTGTATATGTATATTTTGATTGTAATTTTGTGTCTAAATATATTATATGAAAACACACTCACGTATATTAGGAAGTAAATTGAAAATTCAACGAATTTAATTCCTGCAATACACTTTTTGCAGACAGTTAGCATGTGCAAGACATTTAGTCACATTCAATAGTGATTAATCATAGGAAGTTTCAGAGACGTGACATTTATTATGGTTTAGTTTTCTGTGTTATTTTTCTAGTACGCAATAAATAGCAGTGTGTTAGCGATATTTTAAATGAACATTGACGAACGAATGAAAAGACGATTTATTAGGAATAAGTATTGTTTGTTAGCTACCCACTTCCGGTACCGCTCGTCATTCAAGACTCGAGATACTAGCGCTACATATTAGAGATACGCATT
>JACEII010000078.1:306248-323552 GCA_014332785.1 Antheraea mylitta | reverse complement strand
ATTGGCATCCTGACTGCATCGACTATGTCGTATACAACCTGATAACACTAATGAAGTAAAAGTAATAAAAGCTTTTAACCTTAAATAATAAATACCGTAATGCAATACTGAACATAGTTACAAATTATATGTAAAAATGTAAAAAAATAATGTTCCAAACGAGAACATGTCATACCTTTTTTCGAACTAATTTCCGCTGTTAGTCTGACAGGCTTCCACAACGTAATCGAACCATTTTGAGCGAGTGTTTAAGGCACTCAGCCAAATGATAACTGGCTCCTGGGTGCTAAAGTAGCCGGACTTCTTTGGTTTTTGACTTGCATGTAATTTCGTATATTCAGCTAAATTATCCACGCGAGCTAATCCAACTATATATGTATAGGTACGTTGGTGTGACACGTATACGTACCTTCATAAGTGCCACACGAATGTGTACACATATTTCAAATCTGTTAAATAATTTTGGCTAAAACTAGTTAACCAAACTAAGAATACAGGTTCCTTACAGGGTTTATGTTCTAATTTTTTTTATGTTTTTTATTAGAGCACGACATAGTGCCTGCACTACGCCTGTTGTTAAGCATAGTACAATCCAAAAACATCGGTAACCACCGAGAGACAGATTATCCATCGCCGGTCGCCGCTGTCATGCCGGCCATAATGACGAAAGTCACCCGGTACTGGATATGCACAGGCTGATCTCGAAACGCGACGCGCAGAAGCGAGTCACTATGACGGGATTTTTTGCCATATACATGGTGGTTGCGACCCAGTCGGGCTGTAAAACCCTACCACCCCGCTTTCGCCATTGCCTCGTTCGTTATTCAGCAGGGTGCACCACGTGCAGGTGAGGTTGGCTTGGGTGTTTCAAGTCTTAGTAAATGCAATGTCACTATATCGGACTAGCAGAGTGCTTTAGAGATTTATTCCAAGTATCGAATTAAAGTTTGAGACGTTGCTGAGCGTGGAGCTGAAGCTGAAGTTAACCGCCAGTCCTCGGTGGCATAATCATTGGTTTTGTGAGCGTGGACGCAAGCATGCTCTGTTTAAAGAAACGGAGGGACGCCATTTCGTTCGCTGCTGTGATTTTTAACGGGCAATTGCCGGAAAAGGTTCAAACTGTGAAACATTAAATGTTTCGCAGCTGTCTTTTAAAGCGCTCGGTGTTGGAGTCGTAGATTGTAGTTCGCGGCGGATACCACTAACGGGTTGTGATGGTAGTCGTCGGTAAAATATAGCTGCTTTTTTTTCGTAATGACAACGCTGTTGACCTAGAAAGGTCTTTACAGCTTCACCAAACTACCGAGACGAGCGCTGAAGGCACTCAGCCGATTTGGGATGCTTGGGCGACAAACTCAAGGGTGCACGGTACACCTCGGCTTGGGCTGTCGCCTGTTTTGTGCAAAAATCGCGACCTATCAGAGCTAACCTAAGCTAAGCTATCTACTCGTAGATATACGTATGTGAGTTATTGAAACATGCATGTGTACCAAGCATGCGTGCCTCAACAACTCCTATATGTATTTTGTGTCTAAAATTCCTCTAAGCTATATAGGATAGGATAGGATAAGGCAAAATAAGGGTAGAACTCTTTGTCGTTTATTTCTCTGAAAAAAAAAGCGTGTAAGCATGTAGGTGTACAAGTGTGTATAGGTGATGTGTGTCATGTTGTAACAGTGATGTAAGATTTTGTGTCACTGTATCGCGTTAGCAGCGTACTCAAGGGCTCCACGCCGAGGGAACGAACCTAGGCTTAAACCGCTGCCTAGGGGGGCCTAATCTGGTGTGCGGGAACGAAATTTATACCCAGACCACGGCGGCGTGATCTGTGGTTACGCGGGCGTGGGCGTGAACACGCTCTGTTTGAATAGACAGGCTGGTACTGATCGTTCGCTGACGTGATTGAATCAGGAGGATCGGTAAAAATGTGTCGAGGTCGTCTTCTATACTGCGCAACGTTGGGTACGGGTTCATAGTTCGCGGCGGATACCAGTAACGGGCTGGGATGATTCGCGGCCTTTTCGAAATAACTACTTGTGAGTGATTTAATATACGCCCAGACAGAAAGCATCTCCATGTCCCTGTGGACATCCTTATTTCGGACGTACCATGAGGCACCGGTGATTTTACGTAGGGCTCGGTTCTGGAAAACCTGCATCTTATGAATACGATTTTGCGCGTGTGGAAAGACCGAAGAACTGTACGTCGTAATCGGACGGATGCTAGTTTTATATAAAGTAAGATAATGTCCGAGTGACATTTTACTCTTATGTGGTCAGCTGCTTATTGAAGCATCCGGCCCATAACACATAGCCAATAGTAATCAAGCATTTTTAGAATCGGCTACAACTACGAACCAATTATAATTTAGTATCTATGAGTCAATACTAACGTTAAGTCAATAGTGCGGTTTCAATTAATTACATCGATACATATGAGAAATTATGTTCAGAACCGATTGCGAAATTTATACCGAACAAATAAGCAAACAGATTGCTTTGGAAATTTGTTCCAAGTTCTGTTTAATTCCAAGTAGGTATGTAGCTCACGGATAAATTACTTTAAAATTTGTTTTAAATAGACAAACAAAGATACAAGAAGAAGAGTTAATAAAAATTATAAGAAAAATACGCAAATAAACTTAGTATATCACACAAAAATACTTTTATTTTAATATTGTATCAGTTTTAGCATTTGATCGTAATTCTATCTAAAATAAAATCATAATGTAGCCTCAGATGAAAATTAGAAGACAACTGATTCTTACGTGCAGTTGTCAGAACATATCTTTAAGTGTCCCACGACAAATTCCAAGCGTGAGATTAGAAAATAGTCAGTTGGGCATTATAACAAGCCCTTATCATAAATTATGGATATTCTCAAAAGTTTTTTTATTGTCTAGACAGTGAATTAGTATATACTTATTAATAAAAAAATCAATAAACGTGTACTAAGCGAAATCTAATATCAAGATTGTTGAAAATAAACAATTATATTTCGCCAGACGGTTTTCTACGTATTCCCTTAATTTATAATTAAGAGATATAATCTAAAGTCAAATTTTGAATATCCATTTCTTCATTATTTTTATGATTATTACTTTATCTGCTGTATTTTTTTTCTGTACAAATATGTTTTTTTTTTCAATTAAATTATAGCTCTAGAAAGTCTTCATGTATATTGTAATTAGGTATAATTTATGTTTAAATAATTTAATGCAATAATTTAGTTGCACTATAACAATTTTACTGTAATTTAGATATTGACTACATTTTTGTAGGTGATAGAGCCACGCTGAAGTTATTATTGACTTTGGCATGAATGTGTCGGCTCGCTCGGGGTAGTATCACCCGGCCCACAGAAACACCGACGTGAAGTAACAGTTCGGTCAGTGATAGCGACGGAAACCCACCTCTCCTCGTTTCTCCTCCAATTCCCTTGCCAAACATAAGCTAGCATCGCACTTACGACTTCCCTGATGATGCTAGTATGTATGGACGGCGATGATCAATTAACATCAGGTGACCCGTTCGTTGGCCTCCTTTGATATAAAAAAAAAAAACTATTTCGTAGCGAATTGATCAGAAACAATACAACATTCTAATTCACGTTATTAGAATAAAAATATGAATGCCCTTTTTTCCCTAAAAACAATGCAGAATGTTCGAGATGTACTATTCTTACATTTAAAGTTGTCCTCTTGATTGCTCTAAGAAGATTCTCGGTGTAGGAACAAATGACATACGCCGGATGGATGTAACATAGTAATCAAGTGTAGCTATACAAACAAGGCTAGATTAAAAATAGAAGCTAAATGTATACAGCTCACATGTGGATATTCCTAATTATATTAAATAATTGATATTCATTAATTAATAAAAAATTATCTAGATGGGAGTAAGTCAGAATTATGAAAATAACTATTCACTGCGATTTTTCAAAAAGTAACGTCTACATCTATTAAAACCCCACAATTTCAGTTTAATTCAGATCGAATTGGAGCAATTGTCATCTGATTACAAAAAATAAGAGAACTGTGACCGCAATATTATGTCATTTTTGAACATTGCAAATGCGTTCAATTGTTAAAGGATAGTAGACCATAAAAAGTCTGTGTATTGTGTTCGTTGTTTGAAGAATAAATTTATTTATAAGAGTATTTGACATTTCTAATCACTAACGAATACAAGTTTTATATATCTTCACAATACGTTCTTATATCAAAATGAAAGGAAATCGAATCAGCCCACACGTTAGTCATAGTAAAAAGAAGGCCTATAGATTGTTACATATTTAGAAAGCCTGTAGGTACAATTGTATAAAAAATACAGATATATGTAGGCTTACATCAAATTCTGAAGGTAGCAAAAAAGTTACGACATATTTCAATAGATGTAATTCTTTATTTGTATTGAATACTAATGTTATTACTCTTGTGCGAGAATATTTTCCTTTCTTTTCTTAGTGTTTTAATTCTTTTAACGGAACATTTTTTTTGGAAAATAAAAATCTAACAGACCCTCGGAGGAACATCTAAGTATGACGTGTATAATTGTAACTCAAATTCTAATAGAAACTAGTTACGGTTTTCAAATGAACAGTCAATTTTATAATGTCGTCAAAGTATATATCGTCGTAATATATTCCCATCTTCTAAATTGAGCAATGAGAAATTCGACTAATTGTTTTAGTAAAAGAGGTTCAAAACTATTAATTTTCAAACTTATGTTAATTATATAATCTATCGATTTTTAGAGGTTTTGATGTTCACAGTTTATCAAAATTATAGAAGCTACCCAAAAATTACTACCAAACAACTAGTTTTTTGCTGAGCTTAATTTAAAATCTTGGTTATTTTCTAAGATATTCATTGGATTAAAATGCTGTAAAGGGAAATTTTGATCTAAATTAAATTGGTCAGCGTAATTAAAATATTTAGCTGAGTCAGTATTAATACGACGTTATTCAAAATAACCAATTATTTTTGTGCAACACATAATAGATATACAGATATTCTTACGTTTCGTTTGGTCAGTGTTAGCGCCGAAGACCCACCTCTCCCTTTCTCTTCACTAACTACCCTCCCTGCCCTCCCCCTCCTTCTCCATCACTACAGGCTAGCAACGCAATTGCGATTCCTCTTGTGTTGCTGGTGTCTATGATCGGTAGTGATCACTTAACATCAGGTGAATCACCTGAATGTTTGGCTCCTATGATATAAAAAAATATACATATAGTGAGCATTCCTTTGCACTTCCGCCTGGTTACAGTTACATAGCAACAGTGTCAACCGACGACTGGTTCATCCATTCGCCAACGTCGAGAACAACCGCTAAGCAAGGACGTGTTTTAATGACAATTTCTTGTTTATTACTAATATTTTGCTCTTTCTTATAGTAAATTCAGATTTCAATTTATGAAGTATACATTGCATAAATAATATCAAATGTTTTTTGTTGCAATTAGTTAGTTATACTATTAAAAAATTTGAGCATCCGAAAAGAAAAACTTAGGACTTATACAAAATACGACACTTACATACTTTGTAAGTTTTTTCTCGATCTGACTACGCTATTGAACTAGTTAGGTCTTAACAGCTTCACTGGAGTACTAAGGCGAGCGCTCAAGGCACCAAGCCGATTATATTTGACAACTGCCTTAAGGGTGCACGGCACAGCTCGGCTTGGGCTGTTGCCTGATACATGCAATTCGCGACCTATCTGAACTAACCTAACTATTCATACATATGTTGTTGAAACATATATGTGTACCAAGCATACATACCTCAACAACTCTTATATATATTTCGTATCGGATAATCAATTTATAAAGTGACTGCTCTAATGTTAAAGTTAGTATAGTTTGATAATAAATAGCATGTATTTATTATTACTAAATCCGATATCAAATGTAAGACAAAAAAAATAATTTGACTGTTCGTTCCAGATGAAACAAACAAAAAGACAATCTGTTGAGCTTTGTAATATTAGTGTATGTTATTTCATACTGTCTTTTATTTGTCAGCTATGTCTCAAACGTAGACAGGATCGATTGAAAGTAAATAGTTATATGGGGGAAAGTAGATAAACGTACGTCGAAAAGAAAGGCTATATTTCAAAGCTGTATTTGGCATTTCGATTGATCTGTCGCCCAAATGCGAAAAAATATTTACGTAGCATTTTCTTCTAGAAATTCTGTGATAATGGAGAAATACTAGTCACATGAAACCACAAATTCGTCTAACCTGTGATTGTAACGTAATCTAATTCTAAATTTGTCTTATATTTTAACTTTATTTATTCGATACATAAGGAATTATTACATTGTAAAAACTTCTTTGCAAACTTCAAGAAGTGTTATCTTCTTCAATACGAATCTATACTAATATTATAAAGAGGTAAAGTTTGTGAGTTTGTGACGTTGTGATGTTGTGACGTTGTAGGGGGTAATCCCAGGAACTACTGGTCCGATTTGAATAATTCTTTTAATGTTATATAGCTCATTCATCAAGAATGGATATAGGCTATATATCATCACGCTAAGATTAATAGGAGCGGAGTACCAATGGAGAATGTTAATAAATCGGGCGTTTTTTTCGCTGCGTGTTAGCGTTAGCTCAAAGTATCTATTCCACGCGAACGAAGTCGCGGGCAGAGGCTAGTATATAATAAAAATGTAAATCTAACATGTCTGTACATTTTCGATTTTTGTGAAAAAAATTACTACAGGTGTCTTAGAAAAACTAATAACACATTTCAATCATTTTTTAGAAATGTCTGTCTGTCTATTTGCTTGAACACGCATCACTGCTAAAGTACTGAGTTTACAAAAAAGTATATCAAGTTAAATCATTAAACATAATTTCATAAATAACTTAGTTTTTGTTTTATTCAAATCGATTTACTCTATCAAAAGTTATTGTAATTTTAATGACGCGGCGTAAATACGAGAGAAAAGTAGATAAGTAAATGGACTCAATACATTCAGATAACTTTATTAATCCCTGCTTGTACATTACCTTCCACCTGAACGAAGTCGCTGGCACAGCTTGTAGATTAATATAATGAATAACTTAAATGAATGGAAATTATGACGATATATTTTTTATTTGATTTATTAATTTTTAGTGGGTTTATTTAACAAATTTTGTTTGTTCTCGTAATATTTTTGCTCTAAAAAGGTTTTATATTAAATATCACCTTAGTTTACCTTAATAAGCTGAGATAAGTTGGTATAAAACACATAAATAATGTAAATACCCATCAATACAACGTCGCTGGTTCGAGTGTTAAAATATTTTACCTTTAACTTGCGTCATGTCTTCAGAGTTCAAGGCAGTTCTATCCGTAAATATACGAAGATTAAGAATTACTGGATATGGCATGAAAATTATCTTCTATTGATTACATTTTACTACGAATTCGTATGCGTAATCGAAAGTTATTTCTTTGAATAAACGTCTCCTTGCTGAGTTTATATCGGTTTAGGATTTTAATCAAAATCAAAATATCCTTTATTCAATTTAGGCTCTGAGAAGGCGCTTATGAAAGTCAAAGCTACCACCGGTTGGGAAAACAATCCAGTCATCGAGAAGAACCGGCAAGAAACTCGATCTGGTTTATCTTTTCATGTTACATATTTTTACAATGTTTAATTTAGTTACAAAGTTTTTAGTGGACGTGCAGAGAGGAGCGTCATTTCCAGACGTCACAATCATTCACATACTGGTCCATCCTATAATAGCCTTAATTAATATATTATATTATATTAATTATGACACTTTAAGGCTATTAAGCCTTAATGTCCGATTAATCTTGATTATTATTATAGATGTAAATGTGAGTTTGTTTGTTTGTTACGTTTTGACATTTTAACTACAGAACCGGTAATCTTGGAACTTTTCATGCACGTTTTCAGTTATATATACAAGGGTATAATATCCTACTTTCAAATCCAAAAAGTAATTGTTCCAAAGAGTAGGCTATATCTACACTAACGCGAGCAAAGAGGCCCTGGAATTGCTTCTTTCAATATAAAATCATATATAATCACCTAAATCTCAAAGGTATGAATGTCAAAACAACTATCAATTCAAAAGTCATGTGAATTTTAGAAAAAGGATATTATGTGACATCATCACAATAATTTCAATGCATCTAATAACAAGCACACTCAAACGGTTACGGTGAACGTATATATAAAAGGTTATTCTTTTTTATTCTTTGACCTAATTATAGTTGTTGATCTGGATGATTTTTACAGCTTCAGTAGATTGTGAGAAAAGCGTAAAATTTACTGTTAAATGTCAACAAGCACAAGAGGAAATGAACCTAACATAGTTTTTTAAATTACTTAAAAAAGGAAAAAAAATGTCTCTACTACGTCGACCAACGGAGGCTCAAATCTTAACAAGGAAAGGAAGGAACTCATTATTATGAAATAAGGTTAAAGGTTAAGGTCAAAGTGCGATATTCTATAAAGTATAAGAAAGAATGTTGGAACTGGTTTTTCATTACTAGATTAAATTTGTAAAACGTAAGAACTTTTGCAATTGATGTTCGATTCTATAAATTTTAGATCCGTGTACCAAACGCCATAATGTGAACGCGAATATCTAACCGGCCTGTATTATATCGCGGCATAAAATAGACTACGAAATTGGTCTCGTGAAGACGTAATCTCGTATAGATACGACACTTTATTGGCAGTATTCCATTTTATATATGCCAATATTTTGTTATAGATACCTCCGTCGACCGAAACGGGTTCTGTATACCGTTTTAATTAAACTCGAGTAAAATATTTTCATTCTTAGCGATAACTTTTTGATTGGTCGTATAGCGAATGTCTGCTGCTTCGCACGCGTTTTTATGTGGTTATTATTTTCGACTCGTTGTTTTATTAAGATTATGCGATTTGACGTTTGGGTTGACCGGTGGAATATCTAGCCGATCGGCATATTCATCTCATTAAAAAAATCATAGAATTTTAAAACAAGTTTTGAATTTGTTGGTAATGTTGGATAGAACGTAAAAAGATTTTTTTTTTAATATGACATCAGATCAGTTTTTTTTTTTAAACGATGTTTTTGAATAACAACTTTCAAGTTTGATACTTTTTTTTAAATTCTGATATTCTATCAATTCAGAATTAAAATCCCTATATGTACAAACTATCATTAAAACCGGTCAAGCTTTTTCATCACAAATAAACTGACGGACAGACAATATTTTTTAACATTATATCCGTAAGAAAGAAAGTATACAGAAATCAAATACGAAAGTATAGATTTATCGCCATCTATAGATAGTCTATAGTTCTTATACAGCCTTACATGATACAATTGAGCCATTGTTACCAATTGACGTCATGTACAAAATACAGTAATGTAAATAATTGAATTTTAAGACAACGTAATTTTAACGAGTTGAGTGTACATATCGCAATATGCTATATCGAATATGAGATCATTAGTAGTATGATTTGAAATTTCTTTAATAACGCAAACTAACCATTGACACTGCCAGATGAATAAACCGAGCTTGGTTAAAGAGAGAAAAAAGTACGTAGCGTCGCTTTGATATAAAGTCTATTGCAAGAATTTTACACGGCACAGCTGTGGCCTAGTTGAAAGTTTTGGTTAATTAACTTGGAATGATTAATCGTTTTAATATTATAACAATTCATGATTAAATGTTGGTTGGAACTTAGTAAATTTATTATACTTGCAATACTGCGAGATTTAATATATTTATTTGCATATATGTTTGTAAATTTTTCATTCATTTCAAAAATAGATTTATTATTGATTAGGTGACATCATAGTATGTTATGTCAAAGACAGTAATGCCTTGTAATATTATTGCCAATAAGCTGTATTGAAGACTACAGTCGTGGTCCTGTTTTGTGGAGCATCATTCTTGATGAACTCTTTTGTATATGGAGACAATTTTTTTTATGCCATAGGAGGCAAACGAACAGATGGGTCACCTGATGTTAAGTGAACACCACCGTCCATAGATACTTGCAGCACCAGGGGAGTCGGAAATGCGTTGCCAGACTGTGTTTGGGAGGAGGGTGGGGGGGGGGCAGGAAGGGAAGGAGGCAGGGGAATGTAGGTGGGTCTCCGGCTCTCTCACTGACCGAACGAAACGCAACAATGCAAACATTGTTACTTCACGTCGGTTTTCTGTGAGAGGGTGGTGCTTCCCCGGACGAGTCGACCCATTAGTGCTGAAACAATAATAGCTTCAGCTTGGCTCTACCCCTACTAATACAATATTCTAGTCATAACACATAGAATTCTTGCTGATAAGCTACAACAGTTATGAAACAATGCGTTACTGAAAATTCTCTATACTTCTAGTATATGTTACTAATTCTGAATACATTTATGTGGTGGTCGGCTTAGTGGAAATCAGTTCTTTATTGAATATAAATCGGCTGATCTTGAAACGCGATTATTAAGCGACTATAGTAAGTATTATATCTGAAATTATACTGGACGTTACTTTCCACTTACGCCTAAAATTGATTGACATGTACCTTGACTCTCTGCAAAAAGAAACGTTTGATTTTATTTGTTTGTTACAGTGAGCGTGGTAGCAGCCAATCATTTCCAGGCGGAAGCGCAAAGTAACGTCCAGTATAATGTTTAATGGTGGATTTCTGCAAAGTATCGCCTTCAATCAAATCACATCTGGTGTATAAAGACCAAGCTTCAACAAGGTACAGAACACCATTAATTTAAGCGATGTAAAGGTATCCAACCTTTTTAATCGATGATGGTTTCATAGATGGCGTGTTGGGACACCGCCTCAACCGATGTACGTTCAAATCCTTACAACTGTATCAGAGCTTTAGATGAAGGAAAACATCGTTATCCTATAGTCTGATGGTAAGGTTTGAAGTCCTTTTTTTAAACCCCATGGTGCCTTCATACACCTGCTGGTACTGCGTCTGCTCCCCTGACATATGTAAGCCCTCCAGGAGGCCCTGACTGCAGTCTGAGGGGTCAAAGATGGTAGACTCCTCAAAGGAGGAGTGGGTGTTAGACCCTCCCATTCACGAACTCTGGGTACTCCTGTGCATCTGCACAATTTGCCTCTACGACATGGGGCTGTGCAGTTTAAACTGCCAGGTTACCACCCTAAAGTTTGAAATTCGTCGCCAAGCACAGTTAGCGTGTTCCGGCAGCTATACTCGGTAATTAATCCCCCTCTACATTTAGCATGTTGTCGCCATTAAATGTCATAGTTGTGGTCAAACGCTAATAGTTATAAAATATACTAAGCCACTTGGCTAATGTTGTCTTCATAAGTCTCCAATCAACATGATAAATTGGTAAAGTTATCGTTAAAAGTAATTCGGCCTATTTTTAATTCGGAAATATGATTTTTGTTTAATATAAACGTTTATTTTGTGGTTGGCAGATATGTTCGGCTTTTTGTTCGAAGGCATCGTGCCAATTGAGGTAATTAGCCCATGTTATTATTGCTATATTTACTGCTTTATCATTTGAGCAAAGCTTAATTTTATAGTAAAACTGCCAATACTGATAGGCAGATTTTGGCCTATTGAGGATGTAGTGGCAATGCTGACAACGCTTTTTGTATTAAAATACTACGTAGTTAGCCACAGCCCCCACTCGAGTCAGTCGTTATAAAGCCTCCGTCGCTAACCCACGTTTACTTTTCCAAATAATAAATCTTGATTAGTAGTTTATAAATTGGAGTATTATTTTCTACACCCTACACTCACACACGCCAAACACTAAAAGGACTTAATAAGTTTTGATTATAAAAATAAGTCGAGACAGTCATAAAAACTACGGTGTAAACAACAGAGGTGAAAACTCAAACCAAAAGAATAAAGTGTTATTTTTTACTTTATTTAATCGATTATATTCTAAGTTACATTTTAATTTTATTAATTTTTATACAGTTTATTAATTATTAGAATGTCAATATTACATGTATTAATAAATATCAATTATATGTACACAAACCGCTAGATTACTAGTTACTAGTCTGACGCAGGCAGAATTCATCTTTAGCACGTCCGTGACGCTTCATTAACATGTTGAAGTCGACGGTGGTGCGAACCCATAAGTTTGTCTTATGCCAAAAATCCCTAAACGGGTTCAAAGAAGTTTTCACTACAAGTTACAGTTAAGAACAAATTTTTTTTTTATGTGTGTAATGTTTAACATCTGACTATTTAGTTTATGACAGCCGAACCCTCTCCGTATATCATTATCGTGAGTTTTATATCCAGCCATTCTTTATGGCTGCTCTGAATATAGCTATAACTTTCGGCGTAATATAGACAAGAGTCAACATAAGTTTAACACAAAACCAAGGTAAACTATTATAATATGAATTTATAATTAGAATTTATTTATCCTTAACTTTTATAATGAAATTTGTTACTTGAAAAAAATCTCGTGGTGTTCTACTTGTTTGATCGATGGAATATCAATTCAATGTCTGCAGGTTCGAACCTCGGCGTTTAACAATAAATTTTTCGGAATTCGCATACATTTACTAATATCAATTGGTAACACTATCGGCTCACGGTAAAGGAAAACATACTGACTAAACCTGAACCTGAGAAATGTTTTTATAGTAAGTACTATTTCAAGTGGGGAAAAATAGAACTGTGGATTTCTCAGATCGATATCGTTAATACGTTGTGGGCTTGTTGTGGTGACTGTACCATACCTTCTTACGGGAAGAGACCTATGGTTCTGCAGAGGGTCTCTTACAAGCTGACGATGGTGTCTCACGTTCATGTTCTACGCAACTATATTAAAAGCGATCTAAAAGTTTGTTGAGAACTATACCATAGTTCACATAACACACCGTTTGAAAACTCCCTATAAACGCTCGCAGCGGTACACTCACTCAAACATGGGCATCAACACGACCCCTAAGCGAACCTCGCGGTGCTCTCCATAGAATTCTTTTCAAAACTTCGCGTCGATTCGCGTTTTTGTGTGAGTGTGCCGTTTTCGAGCGTTTGTTCGTAGTTTCCGTACTGTCTCATATTTATACTGTGACTATACTATACGTTTTTTTATTTGATCTCTGTTTCAGCACTTATAAAACATGTTAATTTCAACAAATTTGTAGTTTCGTCTGTAATAACTATACGCAGTTTAATATACGACTTAATATTTGCGGTTTTGTATGACAGCGGGATACTGCTAGTGCCGTATTTCTCACAGCTGTCACGGCCTCGACTTATTTAATATATCCGCACATCCTTAAGTATGAAAGTTCGGATAATATTATGAATGTTACTTTATAATATTACGTATTGTGAAGTTAAAGGTCATGAGTTCAAACTTTTATATGGAAAACGTGAATATTCCTTTGAGTTTCGGTGGTAATTTTCACCAATTAGGTAAAATAATTATGAAGAAAAATAAGGTTATAGAATATCAAACGAAATATATAATTAACTATAGTTAGTCATACTAATACAAAATACAAGAGTCTTTCGTGTATTTAAATATCTTAATTTCTAAAAGTCGAATTAGAAAAATTGTTTTTTCAAGTCGGACAAGTAATTCCCGAATTAGCGAGTTCAACCAAACAAACAAACAAAGTCTTCAGCTTCATAATATTAGTATAGACTATCTCTTGCCCCGTTTCGTTCGTATTTATTTATAATTGATCTATACCTATGAATCAGTATTTTTTCCGGGTTGAAATATATGTGTCCTTTTTATATCTCTGACAACATGTGTGAAATATTTAATGATTACTTGAGTAGTCGAGATACGAAAGCATAACAATAGAAAATCAGATTCCCATTTATTTATCTAATCCTATAGGTAAATAGAGTATCCATCTTTTCTTATCTCTATTTGTTGCTGCAAGGTTCAATTAATGGGAATAGTGCAGCGACCAAAGTATTTTTACTCTTTCGCACCACCCAGGGAACACGTCCCTCCTACACGTGCAAGTGAGAGGAACACTTCCTACGGTCGCGAACAACATCAGTGTTATTGCAATTATAGTATTTATTCATTTCTAGCTTCTGTTTGACAGCATCCAACGTGGAGCAGCTTGAATCTTCGGCGACGAGGTAATAACATCCGATCGGTTCGATGCATTGGCGTAGTGCATAGACATCGCAGAAGGCAGCACTGTCCCTGCCACGCAGCACACTCGAACAAAGTGTACTGTGCGGTATCTTCCGAAGCGCCGTATTCACGGCACACTGTTTTCACGGTTGACACGTCGGCTCCCTGCGAGCGATCCGGTACAGGTACCACCCAAAACAACCATGTCCGGTGAGCACCTACACCAGTCGAAACGACAGGGAGCCCCACTCCCTATTGCACCATTCCGGCAGGACAGGCCGGATGGCGTCAATTGTATAGTGTCTGTATCGCGCATCCGCCAGGTCCTGCCTCCACCGCGCCACAACGCCCTCTCTCTCTCCAACCGCCTTGTTCCTTCTATCTCTCTGGGAGCTGGTGGCTCCCCAATTCTCTTGCTCGTCGCCGTAAACTTATATACGGCGGCAAGAACTAAAGTTTCCTCATATATCGCATAAAAATCCGTTCAGTAGTTTTTGAGTTTATCACAAACCGACAGATATATTATATTATATATAGAGGACTATATTTTATAATATGTAATGATATTATCGAATTGTCAGATTAAAGCCAATTTTGTAGACCTAAAAAAGCATATGTAAAAATGTGCTCATGTTCTCATATCATCATATATATTAATACGTGAAGCAAAAACTTTGTATCCCTTTTTAAGCGATTCTCTTGAACGGATGAACTTGAAATGGCACAGTTAAAGTTTATATGGCGGAGAGGTACAGATAGCTACACACATCAAAAAAGTCTAAGTAACATGCGTGATATTACAAATTTTACCATTTATATTAATTAATTTCTAAGTATTTACTCAAACAAAGTGCGTAGGTAAGTAAACTTTTTTGTTATTGATGACATACTGGCTGGTTGTAAAAAAAATTTAATTATGTTTTGTTTTTTCATAAAATTCAAATGACTGCGAATTTGTTTGAATTTAAGTGCGTTTTAATTGCTACGTTTAGTCTTGATTTTATAATTTTACTAACCATTTAAATAAAGTTAGCGACAAAATTGAATTGTTAGATATTCTTTACGTCATGAAGCGATGTCATGGCAGATGAAATGCAAAGAGCTGTATGGATGTTGCAAGTGGGAAGTAATCAATGTCAGGTATCTCGTCATTTTGGCATTCATAGAAGTGTTATTTGTCGTCTCTGGCAGCGTTACAATAATACAGGAGAACCCGCTGAACAGCGTCCAGGCCGTAAAAGGAGTACAACCACTCGGTAAGACCGGTACATACAACTGATTGCAAGACGCCAGCCGATGTTAACCGCTCGAGAGATAAGTTTGAGGCTACAAATTTCAAGTGGTGTTGATGTAAGTCCTCAAACTGTGCGAAATCGACTGCATGAGTACGGCCTACGAGCTTGACGCCCAATCAGGTGCCCACCGATACGTCACGGGAATCGCGCTCGTCGATATGAATGGTGTAGAGAACGCATAACATGGACCCAAGAATAATGGGATAAAATTATGTTTTCCGATGAGTCGCGATTCGAGTTTAAGCCTGATACAAGAAGGGTGCGAGTGTATCGTCGGCCCGGAAATACTGAAAGGCTCAGGTGCGTTCAGGAAGTTCATACATACAGCGGCTCAACAGTTATGTTTTGGGCGGGTATTATGAAGAACACGCGAACTGAGCTCGTTTTTGTAAATGGAAACATGAATGCTGAAAATTACATTGAGGATATTCTCAGACCTTATGTCTACCCATTTGCACAAACCTTTGGCTCTGATTTTAGGTTAATGCATGACAATGCGCGTTCAAATACAGCTCGGCGAACCAGTGAATACTTTGCAACGGAGAACATCCGGGTATTGCCCTGGCCTGCACAATCGCCAAATCTCAACCCCATCGAGCACGCATGCGACATGCTCCAGAGACGGGTTTTGAAGGACTTGGACGGAGCGACAATAATCCAACAGCTGAAGGATTTGCTACAATTCCATTGGGAGCGAATACCGCAAGATGACATAAACAGTCTCATTAATATAGCATTTATATTTAGCATTAGAATAGCAGAGGAGACCATACTTTGTATTAAATTGTTCTATTCTTTCACAATAAATACATTTTCTTTAGAAATTTCATTTTGTAAAAAAAAAGTTTAGTTTCTTATGTATCTTAGTTTCTACAGTATATTCTAATATTGTTCATTTCTGTTATTAAAAGAACTTATAAAGACAACAGCTGTTATTTCAACATCATAAAACCCTAAAGATATTATTTTAAAAATAAAATACAACGTTATAATGTGAAGAACCATCCTAAAATTTTAAATTAGTACATGTTGCTTAGACTTTTTTGATGAGTGTATATGTATATATATATCTATATGTGTATATATAATTCCTTTAAGCGAGCAATTTTGTATATATTCAGGGGGCCTAACCAAGTTGCTTATCTACAATCACTAACGCAAATAGAAAACGGAAAAATGTATGGAGATGACATATCTGAACGCTATATCACGTGATTATCACCGTTTGAACACGAAAGCTTAATACAAAGAAATAGATTACTTTGAAGTTAATCTATTTGTGTTAGTGATTGTAGATATGCAACTTGGTTAGGCCTCCAAGATTTAAACGAGCAATTCTTGTATTCTCATATTTGTATATATTCAGGACCTCGGAAACGGCGTCATCTATTTCCGTGAAACTTGGTATGTAGATAGTTTCGGGGACAATAAGTCGATCTAGCTAGATTTTATTCAAAGAAATCTTTGTTACGGAGTCTTCGAGCAATGAAAATATATAGCTAAAATATGAAGGTACATTTCGTTACCGCTGTCAAAACAAAAATAGCTCAGACGGAAATCGGCTGCTTCGAAAATCTGTGTAACCTCATTTTGAATCCGAGTGACAGCAAAAAAGATATCTTTTTCATTTTTTGTAAATTAAATGTTAATTTTGTGAGGTAAACCTAACAGTTTATTTTAATTTAAAAATATTTTTTAAAGAACCGAGCTAGGCTCGGTCGCCCAGGTATTATATATATATATATATATATATACATATATAAATATAAATATATAGAGGAGTAAAACGCAGGCAGCCGGTTTCAATAGTTTTAAATGAACGCTGACGTTTTCCGTCATAGATTACTCGTAATAACGGTAACTAGAAACTGCAGCAGAATATTGGTACAACGTCTGAGGATTAACCCATTCAAGTAA
>JACEII010000078.1:289838-301248 GCA_014332785.1 Antheraea mylitta | reverse complement strand
TGTCCATAGATAAGATACTATATATTAAGACCAGTGTCCATCGCACCGAGTCAGACGCTACTCCCGTATCGCTAATTCGTATACCGCCCATTGATTTCGCGTGTAAGCCCGCGAGGCTTATATACTAGATAGATGTTTATAAATCATTTTATTTTACTTCCTAGACACTTTATTCTCAACTTAAAAGAATTATCAATTGTGATATATTAAATCAAAAGCTATATTTTATATAGAGTTATAAAAGTTTTAATAAAATAAGACTTTTATAAGCATTACGCTTTCAAGGAGGCATGTTTTCTTGTTTTCTTTTTTTATGTTATAGGAGGCAAATGAACAGATGGGTCACCTGATGTTAAGTGATCACCGCCGTCCATAGACACTTGCAACACCAATGAAGTCGCAAGTGCGTTGCCAGCCTTTTTTTGGGGGAGAGGAGTGGGGATGGGCAAGAAGAGGGAAGGTCGGCCGCTCTCATTGACCGAACGAAACGCAACAGTGCAAGCACTGTTACTTCACGTTGGTTTTCAGTGGGTCGGGTGGTACTACCCCGGGCGAGCCGACCCATTCATGCTGAAACCAGTAATAGCTTCAGCGTGGGTCTACCACCTACCTTGTTGTGGAGAAATAGAGCAAGTTATGTGATGCTTAAGTTAATTTCTACTTCATTGTTCAATCATCATTTTTGCTTCATTAAGCGATACGTAAGAATGTTATTAAAATGTTAAATATCGAGAAGTGTAAAAGTTATAATATAAATCAATGTTTAGAAATTGTTTTAACCAACGGAATAAATTTGCTGCAACTTTTGTCCAATAAATTCAGCCCGAAACGATTGTCATAATTGAATCGATACGACGTTACGTTTTCAAAACTGTCATTACAGTTCCGGATAACCGGGAATTTGTGGTCGCAGCGTGAATCGCAAAGCCGGTTTACCAATGTATATAGTAATGGTAGACACGCCACTTATATTTCGGTTTTAAATCATTTGGAAAAAATTACATATTTCTAAAATAAATACTGTAATTCAAAAAGGTCATAGCATATTTTTTTAATATTCTAATGCGTGTGCTTAAAAGGCCGATATTTCAAACATGAGATAACACATTTAATAACTACTTTAAGATATTATTTATTTTTCTAACCTTACTTATTTCACTATGAGATCGATATTTCTAATTTTAGTGATACTGACCGCTGCAAAGAGTTAAAAAAAATTCAGGACATAATTAATATACTATTTTTTCATCGAAGTCGCTGTCATTTTATATGCATGTTATTTTGTAAGCAGAATATGTTGTTTTTTTTTTTTATTTATAATCTAATTATCGTTATTTTCCTCCTCATATTACAAATGCATATTCGACTTTACTTGTTACACTTTCATATATTTCCTAAACAATCGATCGTGATGAATTATCGTATATTATTTCAGAGGTACCGAAAAGGATATACGGTACGTTTCAGCTTAAAGAAATACTCCATATGTTCCTGAATTTACATTAAAGTGAACGAAGTCACGAACAAAAGCTAGGAACTGAATCATATTCATATTCACCATATTAATATCAGGTGATTTACGAAAAAACGAACTGGGCTATTAAATAAGAAAGCAAAGAATTACACTGTGCCACGAAGACTGACCAGTGCTTTGATTCCTTCAGCTTCCTTTTGTTTGACCGTGTGGCATTCCAATGATAAACGGTTACATAATAATTGACCTCGAAAAGCGCCCCTTTAATTTTGTTAATTGAATCTCTAAGTTATTAATTAAAGATTATAAATCACACCTACGTGATTTATTTACATTTAAAAGTACTGTTCCCATACTTTAAAAAGTTTTAGAATAAACTTTAACTTTTTTATATCGAAGCACGACATAGTGACTGCACTATGCCTGATGTTAAGCATAGTACAATCCAAAAACATCGGCAACCACTGAGAGACAGATTATCCATCGCCGGTCGCCGCTGTCATGCCGGCCACAATGACGAAAGTCACCCGGTACTGGATATGCACAGGCTGATCCCGAAACTCGACGCGCAGAAGCGAGTCACTATGACGGCTTTTTCGCCATATGCATGGTGGTTGCGACCCAGTCGGACTGTAAAATCCTACCACCCCGCTTTCGCCATTGCCTCGTTCGTTATTCAGCAGGGTGCACCATGTGCAGGTGAGGTTGGCTTGGGTGTCTTAAGTCTTAAGATGTTACTCGACACCCCTTACACCCCAAATAACGTTAACGTTATCTCTGTTGTTTATTAGTATTTGATTTGATGTTATTATTTTAAATGTTAAATTTAAACATGAACTACCACATGATTTAAGGGTGTCATTCTTTAAACATTCACCTGGTATAATTTAAAATCACACGCAAATACACATATACATTTATGTAAGAATTTTTCTTTTACCTCCACTGATATAAAACACATGTACACTTATAAATATTTAAAAAACTACCTTGAATATAGTAAGCAGTTGTCACAAAAACTTGACAGACAAATACTGACCAACTTCATAGTGTCACTTTTAGGTGTCAGTGTGCGCGCGCATCTTATAAATTCACTCTCATAATTTTTCACAAATACGCTAAAAGAAGTATAACTTCAAAATTAATTACAATAATCCTTTTGATTTGTAGTAACGTAAAAATTAGAAATATATATATCTTTTACACCATCTGCCATTAAATCAAAACTTTCTTCAGAACAGCCGTTATCTAGCTGCCGGAGGGACAGAATTATTCTTCGTTTAGTCAAGTTATTAGTCCAATAAAGTTTATCTGACGATAGGTTTTTAAAATTATCTGTCGACTAAACTTTGTTTCTTTATTTGTGGCTTGAATAATTGGTTCTTATACATACATTAGCTGTGCTCGCGACTCCATCTACGTAGAACCTAATGTATTAAACGGTGGCTAGTTAAATCATATGAAAGTATTATGTCCATTTACTTATCTACTTTTCTCTCGTACTTAAGTCACGTAGTCATTAAAATTACAATAACTTCTGATAAATTGAACCAATTTTGATGATACTAAGCCTCTAGGTTACTTAACGATTTGCTTTATGATTTTCTTGGTGAGGTTTTATGCGAATGCAATACCTTAGCAGTGATACGTGTTCAAACAAACAGACAGACAGACATACATGCAGACATTTCTAAAAAGATTGAAATGTTTTTATTATACATTCAAATACATCAGAAACATTTATTTTTCCCACATAAACATAAAAAGTAAAGTTAGATTTACATTCTTGTCTTATATATTGATAAAAATATGCCTATAATTCATATTTTAATACGATTATATTTTCCTTTTACTTGCATCAAAGAAAAAAAAATCATAAGACCGTGTACGTTTATGATATTCGATAGACGATGAAATTATTTTCAAATAGCATTAAATATTATATTACTTTGTAAGACTTTTTGCCTCAATATTATGACTACTTGCTCGTTATTATTGTATTTTCATGTAGTTTAAAAAAAAACATTTATTAATAACTAGTGGGCACGCCACTTCGTTGGGCGTTAAACATTTTTACTTTAATTGTGGATTATAACCTAAAGATGGTGATAATGGATAAAATGAAACCGCCATAAATAAATAACGTCGTTCAAAAATCCTTTCTAAAATATTAAAATAAAAAACAAAAATAAACAAAGAAATATATTAAATAATATTAAATGAGTAAAAAAATACCCAATCGTTGCTCACAGATACGATTTTTGACATACACAATAAAAAAAACGAAAGCAAAAAAGGTGCGGACCAAGAGAATGCAGAACAGAAGAAAAGGACAAAAAATTTTTTTACTTGTGATGAAATTATGAGTGTGATTCGGTTAGTACTGAGTGCTGTGTATTGTGATATAAATTCACAATTGTTGTTGATAATGTGACCAATGAACATCACCTAACGATTTAAATTACTCTATTAATATAAAAAACAACTTTCTGGGCTTCAATAAAAAAGTTAGACATATGCTGTTGGTGACTTTTTTATAGGCATTATCAAGCTCTAGAACTCAATCATATATCCCTCTCTCTCACTTTTAAGGTAGCGTTCGAAAGAAGCGTTTTCGTTCGACCGTTTCTTCCCCGACTTACTATGCAAATCCGACTGTCAAAAAAAAGTCTTTTCATTTTTCGGATTAATATGACACTTATAAATGACGTGGCTTTTTTATATCAAAGGAGGCAAACGAACTGGTGGGTCACGTGATGTTAAGTGATTACCACCGACCATAGACACTAGCGACATCAGAGAAGTCGCAAGTGCGTTGCCAGCCTGTATATTGGAGAGGGGGAGTGGAAGGAAAGGGAAAGAAGGAAAAAGGAATGGAGGTGGGCCTCCGGCACTCTCACTGACCGAACGAAACACAACAATTCAAGCACTGTTATTTCAGGTCGGTTTTCTGTGAGAGAGATCGTACTATCCCGGACAAGCCAACCCATTCATGCCGAAACCAGTAATAGCTTCAGCGTGGCTCTACCACCTAACAATCTATAGGTAAAAGAAGTTTCATAATAGGTCTAGTACATATTACCCCCTACAACCTCATAAACTCAAAAAACTTTAGCTCTTTATAATATTAGTATATATATATATATATATGTATATATATATGTACATATATCATATCATACTGTCATTTCTACGCTTTTTTTTTTCGAAATGTCTACGCTATTGACCCAGCAAGGTCTTAACAGCTTCACCGGACTACTAAGGCGAGCGCTTAAGGCACTCAGCCGATTTTATTTTGGCAACCAGCTCCAGGGTGCACGGCACACCTCGGCTTGGCTGTTGCCTGTTGCATGCAAAATCGCGACCTATCTTAGCTAACCTAGCTAACTATTCATATATGTATGAGTTGTTGAAACGTATATGTGTACCAAGCATACACGCCTCAATAACTCCTCCATATATTTATTATCGGAAAATTGAGAGTTTTTCAGTTCGATAAGGGAAAAAAGTAAACCCTTCCACTTACATGTGTAAGCGTGTAGGCGTGCACGTGTGTGGGGATGATCGTGTAGTGTTGTAGCAGTGATGTATATTTGCGTGTCACCGTATCGCGCAAGCAACGCACTCAAGGGCTCCCTACCGAGGGATCGAACCTAAGCTTGAGCCGCTGCCGTGGGAGGCCTAATCGGGTGAAGTCATTTCTACGCGTTTATGGTTCTATTTACACTAAGCGCAAATGGATTGTTCTTGCACAATCGTCCGTAACTAATTTTACGTTAATATTGCATTATAAACAATATCTGCTCATGCAATGTCGATAATTTAATCCCGTATATTTTAATATGATTACTGTGTTTGCCTAATTTCAGAGTTTTCGTTGATTTGTTTCAATATTACTGTTATGTTGTTATTTATTTAAATTACAAGGATGTAACAAATGAATATTGTCATCTGAATTAATAGAAAGACTAAGGTTATTTTGCTTATCACTCTTTTACGTCGTAACCGAACATTATTTTTTGCATTCAGAGGAGTACAAAAAATGACATAGAGTATCACTTAAGCAGACAAAAAGTAGTATTTTCGAGACGTACGTTATAACTATATTAAAGCGATTGGAGCCGCTAAGAAAAGCTTGTGTTAATATATTTTGATCAAACTATACTGTTAATCTGCTATGTGTTCTTGAAGTTTCTAATTACTTAAAAATTAAAAAAAACTAAAAAAAAGAAGTAATCTATATTGTTATGTGTAAACTTTTTTTATAAACAATGTTAAATAATAAGATATGTTATTTGTTACACTTCAAATACTTTGTCTTACGTAACAGTCACAATTAATAAGTATATCTATAGTTCAGGATTATTGATATCGTACAGAAAAAAAAACTATATTTAAGTCAGTCTTTGTAATAATTGTATTTATTTAAACTAATAATATTTTGTTGTATACTAAATAACCGTAATTATGCTAGAAATCACGAAATTTGACAATCCCGTATTAACACGCTGACTAGAGGCTTTAGACCTTCGTAGTGACTTTGGCGATGTGTAATCTACCGCATGTATGGAGTATGGAGTATGTATGGAGAGTCTTCTGAGAAACTTTATTATAGTGCCCTCTTCACTATTTCAAACTTACGTCTCCCGCAGCTAGCTGGCTGCTCACCTACACACCTAAAAAGCTAGAAAATTGGCGACCACCGTAAGGTTCTCTCGAATCTTCATCATGCGTACGCTGGCGTTGTGGAATCAGTTACCTAGCACGGTTTTTCCTCAAGGCCATGATATTAAACTTTTCAAGTAGGGACTGAAACGTGCTCTTGAAGGTTGGTAACACAACATGTCCTTTGTGTTACAGTTGTCCATAGGCAATGGTTTTCGTTTACCATCAGGTGAGCCGTGTGCCTGTTTGCTGCCTTTTGGCATAAAAATATATATTTATATATATAAATTTGTCTTTTGTCGTTATTTTATTTAGGGACTTTTATCATTTCTGATGTATTAGTTCCTACATACATTATATCTACATACAACTAAAACATATAACAAATAAAAAATGAAGCCACTTGTTTAGGCTTCAATAGAAACTATAAAACAAAGTAGTAATTTTAAAGTACGCAATTAATTTTATTACGACTAAAATTTTAATACAATAAAACCCAAAGATTGATTCTTGTAATACGTGTATATTACATTTATAGAAAATGGAGAAAAAAAAATGAATACTAACAGTAAGAGAGAATAATATGAAATCCTTACTAGAATTATTGTTCGGAATATAAACCTGTCTATAATAAACTTTGTCAGATATATAAAAATAATATTATTGTAAAAACCCTTAGAGAAAATCCTATCTTCTGAGAGTCTTCTCAGAAACTCTAAAAGCCTGTCTTCTGAGAATTTACAGTAGACATTTTAATGTTTTATGTATTTTAAAAAATAATGACTTATACGCATAAATAATAAAATTTTAATTCTAAGCCAATTAAATGCACTAATTGGCTTTGAGATAGCCTTGTAGATCAAATTACCTTTGAATTCGTATAATTTTAATTAACGTTTTAATTGATTTCACAGCATTCAAATTACGTGCAACAACAAAAAAAATTGTTTATTAAATTCTTTGTACCCGTCTGAACAAGGGGCAAGTTACTGATATTCTACCATATCTCTACACATAATAAGCATGTAAATCAAATGTGTCTGCACTTATTAGATTTTTTTGAAAAAAGTTGTTACAGGTGTCTTTGAATAAGTGATAAAATACATTTCAATCATTTATAGAAATGTCTGTTTTTTGAAGACGCATTAAATAAAAAAAATGGATATTGATATGGTCCCGATAAGATGTTGTTAGGTTAGCTAATTACGTAATAATTTAAGACAGGTTTTTTTTTTTATCGTAGCACGGCATAATGACTGCAGTATGTCTGATGGTAAGCACGGTACAATCCAGAAACAATAGCGACCACCGAGTGACACACTATCCATCACCGGTCGCCACTATCATTCCGGCCTGCAAAACGTTGGATATGCATAGGCTGATCCCGAAACGCGACGCGCAGAAGTGAATCACTATTACGAGTTTTTTCGCCATATACATGGTGGTTGCGACCCATTCAGGCTGTAAAACTCTACAACCCCGCTTTCGCCATTGCCTCGTTTGTTATTCAGCAGGGTGCACCACGTGCAGGTGAGGTTGGCTTGGGTGTCTCAAGTCTTATGATGTTATTCGACACCCCTTACACCCCATATAGTTCTCTAAATAGGTACTTAATAGAGTAACCGATTTGGTTTTACATGGATCTAACTTTTACGGTAGAAGAATTGAATTGCGAGACTTGGCTTCTTTACAAGTTTTGTTTTGATAGCATTTTTTTATTGCGGTATAGATTGATATTGTTTTAAATATATATACGTATAAATAACTTTTCGAAGAAACACAGTCTCTTTTTACTTTGGTTCACTCACCGTGTCTCCGTCCGCAGCGACCTCACGCCTATGTTCGATCCACAAAGCACAGCCTTTACTAGCTCACAACAAACAAGACACTGCACTTAATAACTGAATTTAATACAAAGGTTTTATATATGTAGTCTTGTTCTTTTATAGCTCATTCGATTTACTGAGCAATTTTAAATAAAGTAAGTATATATATGCATATTTATTCTTATGTTTAGGTCGTGCAAACATCTCCCAGGTACCTACTTGTGGAGCAAAACAGAACTAAACTTGTGTCTGATGTTGAGAGGACTTTAACAGGGCCTCTGATTTGGGAGAGACAAACCTTGTCCAATTCAACCCCTTAAAGATTTGTGCTTATTCTAAAAAAAAAAAAAAAAACAAAAAAACTGTGTGTGTACTTATGTACACGCGCTAGAAGTTCTACTTCTTTGGCTTACCAAGATAAAAATCTTTTCAAAAATTTTATCTTTCATCTTATTCTACGTTTGTAGAAAAACCGACACTAACACTAGAAAAAAAGGTATTAAATACATTGAAAGTTTTAATACAAAGAAATACAAAGGAACAAAGTGTTGACTATAACTAACTTCAGGGTATCGGTTTTCCGTGACGGTGTGCGCGCGCATCCTAAAAATTTACTCGCATCACTTTTCCCTAACGCGCCAAAAGAAGTATTACTTTAAAACACATATATAGCACATAAATTCTAGGGCAAAAGTATTATATTAAAATTGCCAGCAATGTCGGGATTCTTGATATCATATCAACATATACAACCATGTGCAATTCCGGTCTGATTTAGAAAACAAAGCTAAATTGACAACTAAAAAGTAAGTAAAGTAGAATTAATTGATATTATTTTTTTCTTCATTATTTATTCCCAATATTTAATACGATAAAATAATCTTGTTGTCATTAAAAATAAACAGGAAATATCACTGACAGATGAGATTAACATCCGAAGTTACTGGCTCACGTCACACACCCTTTTATGTGTCGTTCGTGTTTCAACGCTTACGGATTTTTTTTTTTATATTCAAAATGAAACCGTGTATCATCGCTCCTGTCCCCAAACAGAGATTAAGAGGGTCGGATTCTGTTTGACGGTTTCATACTTTTACTGCATTTTTTAAAAGCACTCCCAACCGGATCAACCTGGTGACGAGTTATAAAACCGGATAAAATACGGAACAAACGGACTTGGTTGTTTACTTCTCTTTATTTAGACTATATGAAAAGTTTTATTCATAAATGCATTTTTGTAATAAGTTACTTAAATTTTGCTTGCTGCGTTTTTTAAAATGACTCCTAACCAAATGAACCTGGTGACGAGTTATAAAACCGAGTTATAGAATACGAAACAAAGTAGGCTGTTTACTTACTTTTATTTTGATTGTCGGTAAACATTTTTCCGATAGTCAAATAACTATAAGCACGACGATAATATATTATTGTTTAAATAACTGTAATAGGTTATTTAAATTCTGTTTGTTCATTTTTAATACCACTCTCACAACTGGATCAAACTGATAATGAGTTATGAAACCGGGCAAGACACGGAACAGACAGAGTTGTCTAGTAACTTATTTTTATTTTGACTATCGGAAAGGTTCGGAAATGAATATCTGTAATAAGTTATTTAAATACCGTTTGCTGCATTTTTTAACAACACTCCTAATCTGATCAACTTGGTGATAAGTTACAAAATCAGACAGAACACGGAGCAAGCGGAGTTGGCTGTTTACTTTTTTTTATTTTAACTATTGGAAAGGTTGTATTCAGAAATGCATTTCTGTAATAAGTTATTTAAATTCCATTTATGTTGTCAGGTAAATATTTAATAACTTGGTTATGCTCACAGCTTCATTCATTTTAATGTTGATATATATATATATACACATACACACACACATATATATATATATTATGGCATATAGGAGGCATACGAACAGGTGGGTCACCTGATGTTAAGCGATCACCGTCGTCCATAGACACAAGCAACACCAGAGGAGTCGCAAGTGCGTTTCCAGCCTGTGTTTAGGGGGAAAGGGGATGGGGTGAGGAGATGGAAAGGTGGAGAGAAGAGGGGAGGGAAGAGGAATAGAGATGGCCCTCCAGCGCTCTCTCTGACTGAATGAAACGCAACAATGCAAGCACTGTTACTTCACGTCGGTTTTCTGTGAGAGGGTGGTACTACCCCGAGCGAGCCAACCCATTCATGCTGAAACCAATAATAGTTTCAGCGTGGCTCTACCACCTAGTAATATGGCATAGTAGTCGATATGGCATAATACTCGGAGAGAGTACATTTTTCTAGGTCAAATTCTTCCTATGTCCTTTTCTATATGCATAAGACGCACCTGGCGTCGCGCCTCATTTCTTTATGACTTTGATTTTTTATTGTATTTGTTCAGCAGCTTAGGATCGAAGCGTAATATTAGATTCTAACTAATATTATAAATGTCAATGAGATTTTGTTTGTTACGCTTTTATTCTTCATTCTAAATATTTAATAGATCATGAAATATTGCATTTATTGTTGTCAGGGATATAGAGAGGGACATAGGAGTACCTTTTATGAAAAGTAGGTAGAGATGTTCTTGTCGGTAGTAGAGCCACACTGAAGCTATTACTGGTTTCAGCACGAATATGTCGCCCGGAGTACTTACCTCTCACAGAAAACCGAAGTGAAGTAATAGTGCTTGTATTGCTGCGTTTCGTTCAATCAGTGAGAGTGCCGGAGACTCACTTCCTTTAAAAAGCCGGCAACGCACTTGCGTGTTGGTGTTGCTAGTGTCCATGGACGACGATGACCACTCACTATAAGGTACCTTTCGTTTCGCCCTATCAAAAAAAGTAATATTCTTGAGTTACATAAACTTCTCCAATGTGTTGGAAGCCGTAGGTATAAGCTAGCAGCCTATAAAACTTACAAACATTGGCGGCCGTAGAAGTATTAGCTATGCAAAATTCTTGTAATTTCTGACACCCTCCGCCGCCCCTTTTCAGTAACAGTAAACGAAGCTCTTACCCCCCACCCCACACCCTCTCATGCTTACGTTAAAAATTGTACGTAGCGACTAATTTTTACAGAAAATATTTTAAAGTAAATAATAACTATTACTGGAGTTTTTGGCGGGCTTTTAGTCTGTCATGTAATGGATTTTATATTTTATTCATATTCTTGTGTTATTTGACAATATATTTAGTAAATTTGGTGGTGTTTTACGTATTATAGTTAGTTTATTGTGCACAAGTGAAGTGAATGGAAAATAATATCACGAAGCATGAAATTCTGAGATGCCACAAAAACTCCTTGGAAGGTTTTAACAAGGGATCCAGCGTCTTGTTAGAATATTGACTCACACGACGCTTAATATTGAAGTGTTTGATTAATATTATTGACTACGCGACAATGGCAGTAATAATCTGAAAGATTGATTGCCAAAAAAAAAGTTTAAAAAAACTT
>JACEII010000078.1:274144-289738 GCA_014332785.1 Antheraea mylitta | reverse complement strand
GTATTATATATATATATATATATATATATATATATATATATATATGTATATATATGATGAGACAAATGAATCAAAACCGTTGAGAACCACAACAAGTCTCCAAAAAAGGTAGCAAACAATTAAAAAGAATCAATTAACTATGATTTAAACTATGTATTACTCTATAAAGAAAGACTAGACATCATACAAGCCCCTTAAACGTAGATTAAAAGGGTCGGACACTCTTTGACAGCTTCATCCTTTCACTGTCCTTTTTATAAAAGTTCCGTTAACTGGATAAAACCGGATATAACCGGACGGCGGCGGATAAAACCGGTTAGGGAGACGAAGCCAGCTTGAAAATATTTTTAAAAATATTATTCTGATATTTTATATTTTGAACTTTATTGAATTCATTCTTTTTCTTGTGCTCAAAAACCGTTATGGACACGCCGCAGTTAAATACGAATGTCAGGAACGATGTAGATCGTAAATTAGCATGAGTTAATTTTTCAAGAAAATTATATATTATAATTAAGCCATAACAATTAGGTACCCTATCATATATGTTGAGAACGTGTAATAGGTGACCTAGGTCATCGATTTAGTGAGAAGGATCTCTTAGAAAAATTGAAAGTTACTTAAAGAACAACTTAAAAGTAATACTATTGCCATTTCATTAAAAAAAATTTATGGTACCCATTTACCATCCGATAGTTTGCTCTATACTACCTATTGTCTAAAAAACTTAGACATTACAGAAATATATAATTTAAAAAAAAACACGAACATATTTATTTTTTCTGTCCTGGAAATCCTGTTATAGCCCATACCTTTTAATAAGTTATCAAAGCTATGTCTCTATTGAAAAGGTTGCATGAGAGATATTCACCTTCTAAAAGTTAAAATAATTCATAAGCCATTTGACATAATGTCAAAATTTAGATTTGTTTAATTTTACCAATAAAAAGTGACTTAAACTTTACGAGTCAATCGCTCACGAGATATTAAGGCATCAAATCACGTGTACGTCATAGATCTTGGCTTTAGCTCGAGCAATTTAACGTTCCATAGATTCTAATGCAACAGACACCGAGATCTTATGGGAAATTTTGCAGAAAATTGAGTTACACGGCTTGGTTATTTTATGCGCCGCATGGATGAACATAAATGTCTAGATCGTCTTTCAATTAGGAATTTTAGAAATACTTTTTGAATTTATTACTTTCTTGTCTTTGTTGTTATCTTTTGCTGGAGTTAAAATTTTGTATTTCAAATGATGAGTTTAATATGATATAACTAGCGAGCCCGGCGGACGTGTCTGGCCTCTGGTATCAGCGCCACCTATCTGGTCCAATTGTGAATCTAAACTATTCTCGGATGCACTGAAACAGGCACATATAATTTCATCAAAATCGGTCCAACCGTTTGGGAAGAGTTCAGTGACATACACACGTACAGAAGAAATTGATATATGAAAATATTTAATTACTATGCACTTTTCCTGCGATTTGCAATAATGTTGATTTAATCTTTCCCTAGGGAACAGTCCTTCTGTTTAGATATAGGGTACCTGGTGTTCTTGACAATGTGTGTGTAAAATATCATGACGATTAGTTGGGTAGTTAAATCAAGAAAGCGTAACAAATAAATTCACGTTCGTATTTATAATTTAATAAGTATGGACATCAATAATAATAAGCTAAGTTTTTTAAATCTGTTTGAACTTGATAATGTTTGAAAGTACTAATTAGATTGAATAAGCTAATTGCGCGATACGGTGACACACAAATATACATCACTGCTACAATACTACACGATCACCTCCACACACGTGCACGCCTACACGCTTACACATGAAAGTGGAAGAATTTACTTTTTTCCCTTATCGAACTGAAAAACTCTCAATTTTCCGATAATAAATATATGGAAGAGTTGTTGAGCCGTGTATGCTTGGTACACATATACGTTTCAACAACTCATACATATATGAATAGATAGCTAGGTTAGCTAAGATAGATCGCGATTTTGCATGCAACAGGCAACAGCCAAGCCGAGGTGTGCCGTGTACCCTTGAGCTGGTTGCCAAAATAAAATCGGCTGAGTGCCTTAAGCGCTCGCCTTAGTAGTCCGGTAAAGCTGTTAAGACCTTGATGGGTCAATAGCGTAGACATATCGAAAAAAAATAATTGAATAAGCGTTCTTGAATTTTATAATCAACTAAATTTTCCCGCGTTAATGCGAATTTTAACTTTCTCTTGGAGACCTTTTCCGTACCCCTGACAAAGTGTATACAACATTTTATAATAAAATTGACTAATTAAGACACAAAAGCGTAAGAAACAAACTCATATTCGTTTATATAATACTAGCTTCTGCCCGAGACTTCGTTTGCGTGGAATAGTTATTTTGGACTAACGCTAATATACTACGGAAACTCTCAAAAGGAAAAAAAAAGATTTTGAAATATTCTTCATTGGTGTTCCGCTACTATTGGTCTTAAAGTGATAATATAGCCTATAGCGTTTCTCGATAAATGAGCTACCTAACACTGAAAGAATTTTTCAAATTGGATCAGTAGTTACTGAGATTAGCGCGTTCATCCAAACAAACTCCTCAGCTTTATAACATTACTGTAGATTAATTAGGACATATTGAAGAATGTTGTATACTATTTAATACCACGTTGCGATCTTTAAGAGTGAAGTAATTGTCATGCAAAATATATAAGGAATTATGTCGAAGGCAAAATATATTACAATGATAACGGTCAGTGTAACAATTAGACACGAATAAAATCTAGCGACATACTCATAGCTAATGTTCGCGAATTCAGTGTCATATTATTTTTTTATTTATTGCACAAGTGTCTCTGACATACTGTATCTCCCTATATAACATATAACTTGGCATCGTCCCAGGTAAGTAATCAATATTTTAACGCTCGTTTAGCTCCAATATAATTGCATTATAACCCATAAAATTGATAGCAATTGAGAAGATATGGATAATTTGTTTGTTTCAATCTGCAATATATTTAATTGGCTTTGGTCTTATAACATCCAATGGCATAATAGGTTGTGAATAAACCGGTTTATATATTTTATTTATTGGTATTCATAATTTCTAGTATGATTTTGACTAGAGTTTGCTAGACTAGAGTGTTTTTTTTATATTGATATCCTGCCTTAAATCACACAAATTCTGTAATAAATTCTTCCGTAACTAGCTGACCTGTGCAACTTCGTCTGCACCAAAGTGGTTATCACTGTATCTTCACTTGGTTAACAATTGTATTTTTAATCGCGAAAATTTAAAAAAACGGATACCCGATTGCAGCCACAACTACCGTTTCCAATTGTGAATTTAAACAATCCACGCATTCACTCAAACATATACCCATATTATATGTGATTTTTTTTAAATATAAGTCTAGAACCCGTTCGTAGCATCATCTACCAGATTCAATTAAGATAAAAACTAACCTACATAAAACTAAATAAATATCTCTACCACTTTATCATAATTATCTTCAACTTGTATTAAAACCTTTTTATACTCCATTGCATTGAAGAAACATATATGAACACCGTGTCGAAGCGTCAAACATCGCGTCGATGCGTCAACTTGTCACTTGCTTGTAACTATTGTCTAAGAGTTAGAAACTATTGCGAAAACAAATTTTAAATATATTTCCAATATGTTCTTATAAATAATCTCTATACCACTCACATGTGCCTATCACCTTTTGGTAATTTATCTATGTTGATATGTTTTTATTGTAGATTATTCTACGCTGTAACACTGCATATTTGGCATTAAATTTATAATGTGTATTTGTCACACTTGATATTGGCGATATTGCCTACATAGGCAGAGGTCATACCGGAAATAATCCATCAAGCCAGCTTTATATATTATATTCATCCTAACCACATCCCAGCTACCTGGCTGGCGGTAAACGTTGCGTTTATTTGTGCATATCGTACCTTTACAGACAAAAATATTGATTTTTAAATAATTTTAGAATATTTTCTAAAATTTGAAACTTTATTAAAATGGAATTATTATTGTAAGACATTATTATTGACAATAATGTGCTTGATGCTATTTTTTGAAAGTAAAAATAAAAGTAATCTTAAGACGTAAACACACTTAAACGTAAAATAATAACTTGGCTATAGCTATAGTTTAGTGCAGTACTGGCTGCACGATAAAGATAGCGATAATTGTGGCAGCGTATGTTATCGACGCATATATTTAAGATGGTATCAGTCCCAAGTCATTCGTTTACGTTTATCGTTGTTTCAATGTATATGGTGAAATCTTAATATCAATAATGTTTAATAAAATGGAATTTGTTCTTTGCTATGGAAAAAATAATTGGTTTGAAATTAATTATTTTTATTTATAAAATATTTTAGCGGGCATATGATTGTTTATAAAAAATGTGTCTGACTATGATAAATATATGTTTTTAAATGCGTTTAAAAGTTACTGAAAAAAAAACCTAAACTTACTCATAAATCAAAATTAATTAAATCAAAATGCACATTAAAAATACAACGTTAACCAGCTATCAGGAGTCCTAAATTCTGTCTATTGATATATTGATAATTTGTATAGGTGGTAGAGCCACGTTGAAGCTATTAGTGGTATCAGCATGAATGGGTCAGCTTATTCGGGCTAATAGCATCCTCTCACAAAAAAACGACGTGAAATAACATTGCTTGCATTGTAGTATTTCCTTCGGTCAGTGAGAGCGCCGGAGGCCTACCTCTCTTCCCCTTTTCTCCTCTCCCTTCCCTTACCCTCCGCCTTCCCCATATACAGGTTGGCAACGCACTTGCGACACCCCCGGAGTTGCTAGTATCTATAGACGGTAGTGGTCACTAAACATCACGTGACCCACTTATTTGTTTGCTTTCTATGATACAAAAAAATATATATATTGATATATTAAAGAACCAGCTATTCTAAAATTCTTGTTCTTCCAACGTTGCCGGCTCTTGTACTAAGGTGTCGCAAAAAAGTCTAGTTACGTTAACCAAAAATTTTTATTTTTCGTTATACTGGAGAAACCCTTGCGTTTTATGGGACAAAAAGTATTCTGGATATCCTGGATGGAAGTAGCCTTGTAATATCAGTCATCACTGTGTTAAGTTTCGTTAAAATTGATTCAAAACTTTCAGAGTAATACGGGTTTAGATTCTAGACTTTAATCCTTCATCCTGGAGAACCCTCTACGTTTTATGGGACAAAAAGTATCTTTGATGTAATCTCGTAATATTAGTTATCACTATGTCAAGTTTTGTCAAGATTGGTTTAGTACTTTCAGAGTGATGCGTGTTCATAGGGACAGACAGACAGACAAAAATTGTAAAAAGATTATTTTTGACTTCTATATCGATAACATAGTCTACCCTGATTAAAATTTTCAAAAAATATTTAATGTACAAATTTCGACTTGTTACAGTTTTATTATAGTATAGATATAGCCAGAACCTGTTATAAACTGTCGTTTTTATAAACGTTCTGCCGACCTTATTAATGTAAGCGAACTACACCTTATCGACGAAGATATCACCATCAATAAGAATTTATGATACATTTACTACCGAAAACATGTTTTCGCACATTCTGTTTATGGACTCCCACTAATTTATTCGTTTCCCATAAAAATGGAGCAAATGAAGTGGAAAACAGTTGGGAGAGTTAAAACACGATGTTTGAAAGAAGCGGCAGTGTCATTTACATGAGTCGTGCGTCGCGGTGCTGGAGTTCTTTCACCCTTGAGTTAAAAAGGTAGGGGGTGCTCACAGGAGAGACGTGAATTTTTTGCTCTATATTTCTTTGTGGTTAGTATGGTTACTAAGCAAATTGTGGTTAGGATATCTTTTTTTGATAAGATTATATGTATAATTTATGAAGTTTTGAGTGTCTTTCTATTTTTATTAATGTACTAGCTGACCCGCGCAATTACGTCTGCATGAAATTAGTTACTTACAGGTTCCAATTGTATTTCCATTAATGTAAGTCGAGAAATCTTAAAACATCTAGAAACTGATTATAACGACTCCCACCGTATTAAGTTGTGAAATCAAACAATTCAGAGACTCTCTTAAACACATACCTAGGTTATTTTTAGTGAATGACTTACGCATGTGTGCAAGAAATTTCGATAAGGCAGATCAATCGATAAAGAAAAATTAATAATTTCATTTTATTTGTAATACGAACGGCTGTTGAATCGTTTGGATATTGTACATATAAAAATAGTAAAATCACGAATAATAAATGTAGGGGTGAGGTTCAGAACATGAAAATTTAGGGTTATAGGTATTTTTGATGGCAAATAAAAAAATTACAAAAAAGAAAAATTGACAAAAATATTGAAAAAAAATCTGAATAAGGAATAGTTACCCTGATCACCTACTTTACGACCTATTCTCATTCCTCCCAAATATATATTTACAATTTCATAAAATCCAGTTCGGCCGCTTCGGAGTGAATAAAAAAGATATTTAATAATAATAACTCATAACTCATTAAGAAATATAACCAAATAACTTAAATAATCATAATGTAAACAAGGCCTTAGGAGCCACGCGTCGTACTGAAGTAAAGGTGGTCCGTGCTTCGCAAACCGAGTATGTACCTGATGAAATTTCAAATCAGTTTCACCCTTCCTAGACGTGATTTAGAGACAATAAAAGATAAGATGCTACCAGTATCGCTTAGGTAAAGTTTCAGGAAATAATATTCTGTTCTATTCCAGAGAAAACAGTACAATTTTCTGACATCTTATTTATCTACACATATAATACAGTATTCTTAGAAAATTGTTATGAAAATGTAGGACAGGCTGGATTTAACTCCATAGGAATATTATTTATTGAGATTTCCTTAATTTGGAATTTAGGTTTATTTGTTTGTCGGTTACGTCAGGCATTAACTAATCCACCAATTATCGTAAAATTTTGTATACATTATGTGAGGTATGGAAAGAACACAGGGTGGTTTCATACAGAAAAAAATAATGTTCTTAAGGGCCACGCTGAAGTTACAGCTGGTTTCTGTATGAGGGTTGGTTTGCCCGGGGTAGTACTACCCTATCCCAGAAAACAGACGTTAAGTAACAGTGCTTACATTGTCGCGTTTCGTTCGGTCAGTGAGAATGCTATAGGCCCAACTGCACGCTTTCCCTTCCCTCTCTCCCCCCGACTCCCTCCCCTTTTCTCACCAACAAAGGCTGGCAACGCAACACTGGTGTTGCTGGTATCTATTGATGCTCGTGATCACTTAACATCGAATGACCCTTTTTTTTTAACGTGGGGAAATCCCTTATTGATACCCACCCTCCCGGGGAAAGAGGGTGGGTTATGTCCGACTCCCACGGACTAAAACCCCACGGTGTATGTCTTCCGCTATGGTTGGGGCGGCACGAGATCTCTATAGATTTCATCGTGCCGTCCCAGCGGTATGGCCCAGCAGCCGAAGTACCGCCGCCGGGCCTTCGTCTTGTAAGGAGGCAGCCGGGTATACACCGGCCGTCTCCTTCTCGTCCGGCAGACCTGTGCAATGGGAAGATGGGGCCCCCGACCCACCTCCTCTAGGTCCGGCTACGATGGTGGTAGAAGGCGCGTGAACTAGCGCCTTCTCCTACCAGTTCTTTTTTGGCGGAGAGGGCCGCTTAGAGGGTACTCCTCGCGAACCGTCTCTGCCGCCTCCTTCTACGAGACGACTTCCTCACAGAAGGGGCAACAACATTCCACACATTCTCGCTGCCGAGCATGGCTTTGATGACGCTCGGCAGCGAGAGATCCTAACCTACCGCCGCAGCCAGAATGCGGCGCCGCTCCTCCCACGGAGCACATTTGGAAAGTGTGTGCTGCACGGTGTCCGGTTCAGCACCGCATTCATGGCATACGGCGGTCGGCTCCCTGCGTTCTATCCGGTACAGGTACCAACCGAAGCACCCGTGCCCGGTCAGCACCTGCACTAGACGGAACGTCAGGGAGACCCATCTTCTGTTGCACCATTCGGGCAGGACCGGGCGGACGGCGTCGATTGTATATCTACCGTACTGCGAGTCCGCCAGATCTCACCCCCACCTTTCCATTCTCACCCCTCTCTCAATCTCTCTTCTCTCCTCCAGTTCGCTGGGAGCTAGAGGTTCCCCCATCCATTTCTTAACCGCCGTAATACGGCGGCAAGCACCTCCGCCTCCAGCTCCCAGGGAAGAGAGCCGGCCAGCACCATGGCCACCGCCGCGGACACCGTCCAACCAGCCCGTATCACCCTCAACGCCACAGTACGCTGCGCGGCTCGCAACGCACGGATATTGGTGGCGTTGAGGGCGTCCACCCACAAAGGTGCCCCGTAGGAGGTCATGGACCGTACTACTCCCATGTAAAGATGACGGCTGGTGGCACCCGGCCCCCCCGTATTGGGAAGGAGTCGTCCGAGCGACCTGCAGAGTTTTCCTGCAGGTTCTGTAGTCGCCATACAGCCGGGCTTCCTCCTCGGGGTCCCTGTTTGACCTTTTCCGGCGACTGCGTCAATACAGCCGCCGGGCCGCGGATCAAGCCGCACGAAGTTCAGCGATCTCGTACGACTACCAGTACACCGCCCTCCTTTTCGGATGGTGTACGCTTCGCGGCATCGACGCGTTGCATACCTCCGTGAGAGCGTCACGGAGGCGGGCTGCGGACGCGTCGATATCTCTATCCGGGGGGGACATGACCGAATGACCCACCTGTTTGTTTGCCTCCTATGTTAAAAAAACGTTATAAATACACATAAAATATAAGAAATGAAACGTTACAAAATATTAAAATGATACCATGGTATTGCTACAATGCCGAACAATAGATAGTTCAACTCCGGTGACAGACGCGGGGGCGTTTGTCGCCACTAAATGGAGTTCCCGTGGCGTGAAGCACGGTCTTAGCCGCAGCTTCAGTATTAGGGGTTTTAGCCGGTAGGAGTCCGGCATAACCCTCTCATTGTCCCCCGACAATGGGAGGGTATCCCATGTAGGATTTCCCCTGGTAAAAAAAAAAAAAAAGGATGCTTTGGCTGCCAAGGATAGGTTAAATCTACAATAACGTGGGCGAAGTCGCGAGCAGAAACTAGTCACTTTATAATTGTGACTGAATATATTACGACATATATACATAGGCCTTTTGTTTTGGATGCAGAATAAATAAGTTTTACTTTTATGCTTCTAGAATTAATAACTAAAATTACTTATCCCAGTTACATATATTAGACTCGCTAAATGATCTTTTCATATAAAATACTAGAGTACTAAGGTTATGAGGTCGGAGTGGTGTTAACCGGATAATGTTGGAAGTGCAAATGGACAGTGCCTTGCGTTATGGACTGATCGATCATCGATATCGGCCGGGTTATGTGATTGATTCGCTTTGATAATGTTTGTTTGATGATGATTTATGTGTGTCTTGACGGTATGGACCACTTTCTTTTGTGCGTTAGGGTTTGTGTATCGAATTATTAAATAATGCTGATCTGTGTAGGCATTTTAGAAGCCTATTTTCAGGACATTTTGTCATAAATTCGAATTTTTCATTACGAAGGATGGTTCTAGATTACATTCTAGTGTTCGTTTTTGTGGCTAACGTTGTCAACTTGTCCAACGATAAAATATCAAGATTTAGTCCGATATAATTTAACACGTTATCATATTATAACAAGTGGCGGCTGATGTTAATCGTGTTCACAGGAAGTGTACCTCTCATTTTCCTGCACGCATTACCTGGGTGGTCATCAGAATCATCATCAGTTTTTAGAAGACTCACTACAAGGCCAAAGGCCTCATCCCGAAGGAAGGTATTTTATTATATCATAGGTGGTAAACGAATAGGTGGGTACCCTAATGTTAAGTGATCACCACTGCCCATAGACACTTGCAACACCGGTGAAGTCGCAAGTGTGCTGCCAGCCTGTGCTTGGTTGAGGGTTTATTAGGAAAGGGAGGTGGTAGGAGGGGGAGAATGGGCAGGACGGAGAGGGAAGGTGGGCTTCCAGCACTCTTACTGACCGAACGAAATACATCAGTGGAAGCACTGTTACTTCAACTCGGTTTTCTGTAAGAGTATGGTACTACCCCGGACGAGCTGATACATTCATGCTGAAATCAGTAATAGCTTCATTGTGGCGCTACCACCTAAAGAACGGGCATAAGGACCATGCCAACCCACGACGTATTAGACATTTCACATTCTGGGAAATTCACAGTTCTATGTTTTTCCACATATAGTAGTTTGATAGTATGATGTTTTCCATCACCATCAACCGATAGTGTTATCAGTTTAAATTAGTAAATGTACACGAATATCGAATAATTCGTTGGTATTAGCCGGGTTTTCGAACGTATAAACATCAGATTGCTATTCCACCGAACAAACCCTGGATCACCATGACTTTTTTTAAACTACCGTGACCCCGGGTGGTGCTAAATAGTAACAAGGTTTTGTCCGCTCCACTGTTCCACATAAATTAAACCTCACAGCGACAAATACTGACAGATGGTAGAGCCACGCTGAAGCTATTACTGGTTTCAGCATGAATTGGTCGGCTCGTACGGGGTAGTGCCATCCCTCTCACAGAAAACCGACGTGAAATAACAGTGCTTGCATTGTTATGTTTCATTCGGTCAGTGAGAGCGCCGAAGGCCCACCTCTCTTCCTGTTTCCGTCTTTCCCTTTTCTTCACCTCCCCCTCTCCCATACACAGGTTGGCACCGTACTTGCGATTTCCCTGTTGTTGCTAGTGTCTATGGACGGTGGTGATCACTTAACATCACGTGACCCACCAGTTCGTTTGTCTCCTTTGATATGTAAAAAAATAGAGCAAATCAATCATGGGACATTATTGAAAGATAGATTTTCTATTTAGCCATACAAATGGATATTATGAAGAGGAACCTAATGAATACATCCAATGAAAATGTAGATTATTTGGGTATTTTTTGAAGATACGTCAATATTATACTGTTTCTCTTTTTCATCACTGATTTCGAACGGATATATCCAGTGATATGTGTCAGGAACGTTTTCTCAATGGAATTCGTTTTAGGGTTCCCACCTACGGTTAATCTGAATTATCTTTATGAAACTGAATAGGCTACATAACAACTCTCCGAAATCTTCAAATATTCGGTATTCCAATAGTCTTTCTATCATTGATTGTAATACCAATTAACTTGTATCACTACAAATTATAAAGCTACTTCCTATGCCACGTCTGTCTGTCTATTTGCAATAAACTCAAAAACTACTAAACGGATTTCCATGTAGTTTCCATCAATAGATAAAATTACTAATGAGGAAGATTTAGGTGTATAATTTCTCAAGGTCTTTATTTATTGTCAGGGCGGGACAACGTCCGCTGGGCCCACTAGTATAATATAAATAATTTTTACAACCTAAATTTAAATGTCGGGGTTGTCGAGTAGTTTAACAAGTGAAATAACATCCGATGTCCGTAAGTACGAACTCCGTGTATCAATGAATTTTTCAAAATTCATGTACACACTCTCAGCTGATAGAGAAAGAAAACATTGTGATATAACTTATATTTGAAATATGTTCTTAATGTATAACTGTTTAAATATGGAAGACACAAAAGGAAGTTTATGTAGAGGCATCAACCTTATTCTTAATCATGAAAAAGTAGGCGGTTGATGTCACAAAAAAAGAAAGAATATTGTTGCTGTCAATTAGATTTCCGATCGTGAAAAATGTAAAAATTCGAGTATACAGTTTTATGTCTTGTTGAGACGTATTTCATTAGATTTTTACCAACTTTGCCTTAACAAATCGAGCAATAACCATATGTGGGAATATATAAAGCAGTAAATTTTTCCGAATTCAAAATTTCTAATGCGTTCTAGGCTAATGTGGTGATTCTTCCCATGCCTCCTTCCTGGTTCTTACAGACTGATGAACCTACGTTAAACTTTAAGTTTGTTAATTCAAGAGAAAAACTTAAGCATTTCTTGCGTAATCTATTGTGTGATTTGTAGACTTACACTTAAAATAATCAATAAAAGTAGGCAAAGGAACAGGCGAGTCACGTGATGTTAAGCGATCTCCGTCCATAGACACTAGCAACCCCAGAGGAGTCGCAAGTGCGTTGCTAGCCTGTGTTTTGTTGGAATGGGGGGGGGGGGGGGGAGAGGAGGTAACAATGCAAGCACTATTACTTCACGTCGGTTTTCTGTGAGAGGGTGGTACTGCCCCAGGCGAGCCGACATGCTGAAACCAATAGCTTCAGCGTGGCTCTACCACCGAAATAGTAATTATTAGTATAATTTGTAATCCCTTCCATTCTATATGCGGCTGTAATTGCGCGATCACTTGAGACCGATGTTGGAAGAAATTAGTATATTCTTTCGAAAAATATAAAATATCTGTGCCGTAGTAAAATCTATTTTTATATCTCTTGGTAACAAAGGAATTCATATTTTTACAAAATAACAAAGAAACCTTTTAGCAAGAATAAAATACAAGATCCTATATTAATTGAATATATTTCTAGAATCGTTTGAAGAAATACATAACTCTTATTCTATGCCTGTGCTTTTATAAATATTGAGACGAAATTAGATACGGTATAGAACTAATTAATATATTTTATCACGGTAAAATTAATTAATACAACGTAATAACCACGAATTTGTCTGTATCGTTTATTATATAAACGATATATTTTATGTAAAGGCGAAAAATCTAAGCCGTCACGGAACGCCTGACAGATGTGAAACATCAATGTTATATACGAATATGCTGCCAGTAAGCGTCGGAACATTATTTACTATATCTAAATTATTTTATTGACATTAAGATTTGATATTTGGCATATACTCCATTAGAGACCATCCGTAAATAATTTCACACGTTAACGGAGTCGGAAGGGTCCTAAATTTTGTGATGTCACATTTCCAAATCTACATGTTAAAATACGAACTCTGCACTATTAACGAAATACTTAAAAATATTTACAACCCTATCTATATAAGCATAAGATTCAAACTATTTTGTCTGCCACTCGTTCTACTGGTATTACGCACGCGCGGACGATCTAGCACACTCTAAGAAATGGCGACAAATACGCCGCGCCTAGTTAAATTTTTGAATTTTGTATTTCATAAAAATAAAAAAGAATGTGGTGTCGTGGGACACCAGGTAGGAACGAAGTTCCTTCGACTAATGTAGAATTGACACAATTTGCAAAAAAAGTGCTCAATTTTATGTAATCGTAATCCAAATTATCAATTAAAATAACAAAATATGTCTCTTTATTTTTGTTTGACAACATAAAATTACATAGAAATAGAAATAATTACAAAAAAGGAGAAAGAGAAAGATAATATACACTACTCGCTTGTGTATACGACTGTCGCCCCTGCGCACGTCTTTATTCCACGCATTTTTCGTTACGGTTTTACTATCACATTTATCAGTTCGGTCGCGAAGAAAAATCTCTATCTCCTCCAAGCCTGGCGTAAGGAACTTCGTTCCAATATTTACGCAATAAAAAAAGGAAACCGCACCACATCCTACATACATCGGTAATCGCCTAGTACAGTGGTTGGCAAAATTGTTATTCAAAATAGCCAAATAAAATAACACAACACAAGCTTACTCAGAGAGCCCTTTTCTAAATCCCAAGTTTTGCTTTAGCAGAGTTATCTTATGAAAATAATTACAATTAAACATACACTATCGATCTTGCCCTGGTTAATTTTTTTTCGGGTGAGTCGTCGTTCTATTATTGCTTTTTAAAAATGTGTCTTTTTCTGTAGACTTGCGATTCCAAATCCTCTTTCCATAAGGCAAAATAATAAATAATATTTCGTGTTTCCATCAATGCTTTTAAACATCGCAGTATTTTAATCTATAACTTTAAAATAAATAAAAACATCATGTTATTTTTTAAATAAGTAACCAATATATGACAAATAAAATAAAATTTATCGACATCTATCTAACAGATTTTGCGTGATGCGCAAAACGCATAATTGTTTAGAGATTTGTGCCAATACGGATGCTAATAAAGAAAATCAAATAAACATGTACGTGCATAGTAGAGAAATTAAATAAACAACGGATAGATCATCGATCTTGAGAACCAGAAACAATAGGCGTGTTATTAAAAAAGTTAAATACGTATTAAATACTTGTTTTAAAATAGTTTGGGCACTTTCGTATTAAATGTACCGTCGAGCGTTCGACATCTCGCAGTTTTATCTTTGTTTTGTTTGGTTAGGTTAGGTTAGACTTGCGGAAAAAGAAAACGCGAGCTTGCCACAGCAGCGGTCGGTAAGCGCGGTGCATTTAATACGAAAGTATCTAAACCATTTTAAAGCAAGTATTCAATACGTATTTAACTTCTTTGTAGTAACACGGTGCGTTTCTAAAAATGGCGCGTTATTTATCCCATTTTGTATTTTAACGAACACTTCAAATGAAAACCAAAAAACAAGCGGAAGGAATCTTCAAACGGACTTCGACCACAGCATTATAAATTGTAATTGTGACGTAACGTAATTGTATGATAGCAAGGCTTTTTATTTTTTATATATCTGTACGAATATACATTCATTTTCGTTACATGCAAACGATGTCTTATTCACCCACGGTTCGATCAATATTTTGAACTGCTGCATTGCGTCAAAAATAGGTATGAGAACAGCCTTTCGCAGGACCATTTAAATCATCTACATATGGTAGGGACACCTGCTTTTAGATTATATTTCTCTCTAGATTACAATATTTCTACCATCGGATACTTTGTTTACAACTTCGTCTTGCTTGGATAAAAGAAATTTTTTTGTGATACGTTTTGCGACAACCCTGTACGTATCAGAAGTTACTCGCATATTATTTGAAAAATAAACCGTGACAACACCTGCACAGCGCAGATATTTAATTAAAGGATTCCAAAGGTTCGTGGAAACATCAAATAACTTTTCGGAAACGTGCCGCGGCGCGGTTTCGAAAAAAAAATTACGGATTGTTCGACTTCTCGGGATGTGTGGGGTTACATATAGCATTTTCAATATTGTCTGAAATATTTAACAAAAGAATCATATTGGGTACGTGTATTAGATTTAATTTATCCTATTATTATTGTTTTTTTTTTTCAATTTTGTTGGTATCCCACAAATATATTTGGAATTAGCAATATTAACAATGTAAAGGGACAGAGGGGTTATCGCAATTTGATACGAGTCACTTAGCTTTACCTTGACGCGTTGCAAGTGCAAAATATAACATACTAACCTCTGCCCACGACTTCGTTCGCGTTCTCAAAAGGAAAAACATCCCGATTTTGAAACATTTTTCATCTGTGCTCCGCTCCTATTGGTCTTAGCGTGATGATATAGCCTACAACCATTCTCAATGAATGAGCTATATAAAACTGAAAGAATTATTCAAATCGGACCAGTAGTTCCTGAGATTTTTTTTTTTTTTTGGTGCAGCTGCCATGGTGGCAGTTGCTGCGCTTTGCCCTCAGACGTGGTGATCCGAGACTTTGTTTATAGGGTAATTGATTATTTTTTATTTAGTATCATGAATTGCT
>JACEII010000078.1:235489-274134 GCA_014332785.1 Antheraea mylitta | reverse complement strand
ATTGCTATTTCTTATTAGTCTGGTATTTATTCACGCTATTGAAGGGTCATTCTCTTATTTATTTGTTATTTTTACATTTAAGGATTAATACAATGATTATTTCTAATTTTTCCTATATTGACGATTTCTTATTGTCATTTTTGAATTTATTTATATTGCTTATTTCAATGATGTTTTCTTCTTTTACTATTTTTTTTTTTTAAGTATAATAGTTATGTATGTGTCGATTACAATTAGTAATTGCATTGACATTTCTATTTATATTACCTATTCTATTTTCTATACTATCTTTATTTTATTTGTTCTTAATCAATTTTCCTTATTCTTAATCATTTGTTTCTTATATTTTATTTGAATATCTTATCTATTTATTTAATTATTTTCTAACTTGTCTTTTATTTGTTTTCATTGTTTGTAATTAGTGTTCTTGTTACTATATGTTATTTCCCATTCATCCCATTTACTGTTTTTATTTTTTTAGTTCCTTATTGTGTTTTGTTGATTGACTATTTTATTTTCTGCTTTTTGGTTATATTTAGTTCCAACTTTATGTAGTTCTGTTTTATTGGTCTTTGTAATTTTAATTAGTGATGTATTTGCTATATTTGCTTTAATGTTTAATTTTTTCCATACTCTTATTTGTGTTACTTTACCGTGTAATCTTTTCGTCTGTACCTATTCGTTTATTCATTTTTGTTAATGTTTATATCAATTACTTCCATGTAATTGTAAGACATTATTTCTTTATTATTTATTTTAGTACCTATTTACTTACATTTTATAACTTTTAGATTATTTTTATTATTATTTTATACGTTATCTTATTATATAGCAATTTATATGTAACATAATTAATATCATTTCTATTTTTAGTATTCTTATTACTATATTATTTCCTATTGCATCCCATTTATTGTTTTTATTTCTTCGTTCCTTTTTATGCTTTATGAGTTTAGCTATATTGTTTTATTTTCTGATTTTTGATTCCTATTTAATTTCAATTTATGTTTCTTTTATTTATCTTTATAATTTTGATTGGTGATGAATTTGCTATGCTTGCTTTTGTGTTTAATTGTTTTCATACTATTATTGTATTGTTTTACCGTATAATCTTTTCGTCTGTACCTATTCGATTTCTTCATTTTTTGTTAATGTTTGTATCAATTACTTATACGTAATTGTAAGACATTATTTCTTCATTATTTATTTTTGTACCTATTTACTTTGCGTTTTTAGATTATTTTTGTTGTTATTTTATACGTTATCTTATTTTATAGCAGATTATATATAACATAAATATATTTTTATGTTTATATATATTTTATCATAATTTTTTATTAGGTAATTGATTGTTGTCTATAAATTTGTATTCTTTTGTAAATAACTATAGGATTCATATTTGTTTTTTGTTTGTTGTTTCAATATTAACTTTTGTGTTTTATTTGGTAGTCTCAGTTTTTACTATTTCTATTTTTTTTTATTTTTTTTAAAAACTATTGTTATGTTCCACATTGTTTCATTATGAAATATGTATAACATAATATTATTGTTTTCGTGTATTTTATTCTATTGCCTATTTTGTTAATTTTCGGAACTATGTATTTATTTATTTTTTTTATAATTTTGACCCTATTATTTGTTAACTATACGAAGTACTGGAACGCGCTATTGCATCCCAGCGCCTCCTTATTGTACATATATTATCGAAAGCATTATGGTCCGCACCTTCTATCTTTGCATTGAGACAATTCAGACAGACCGGTACCCCTCCTTCTTTCCATGCGGGACAATCTTGACGTTGGTGAGTGCCACCGCAGTGGCTACATCTGTCCTGTTGCTCTTTGCATAGTTTCTTGCCATGCCCGTACCCCAGGCATCTTGTGCACTGAACTAGCGGGGATTGGTCCTGGACCGTCACTCTTTGGAGGTCCAGGTACATTTTTCCCTCCGCCATCAGGGCCTTATATATCTGTGGTGAAACCTGGAGCACAACATGGCAAGTATTCGGGTTTCTTGTGCGTCTCTTATATTTTATTATTACCCTATAGTCCTCGTCTGCAATTTCCGTGAATAGCCCCCTGTTTCGAAATTTAATTAGTTTTAGCATCTCCTCGTCAGAATTAATATTTAGTATGTCTTTGATTATTAATAATGGGTCCTTATTTTTTGCTTCCTCTATCCTCAAAGTAGGAGCAGAGTCTTTTATCTTTTGTGCTATTTTTCTTATTTCTTCTCTATTGCTACACCCTATTACTACCTTCTGATTCTTAGCTTTTTTTAGCTCTATCAACTTTTAAACCGGTATTAACGGCGTCTACCGCCGTCTTAACTTTACTCAAAACATCCCCACTCGTGTCCATTTCTTCAGTAGAAGATATTATAATGGAGTGTATCAGGGGGGTAATGTTAATATTTTGTTTTTATTTTCCTGACTATTGATGTTTATTGTCTCCTTAGTGTGTTTACTTTCAATCCTTTCTTTCATTTCTTCCATCATATCGCTTAATTTCTTTATCTCCTCATTTGTTTCATCCAACTTACAGTCCAAGTTCTTTATCGACTCACTTTTCTGTTTTCCCAACTTATCTTCAAGTACTTCTATTGAACAATTTTTAGTTACAACATCTCCCTCAAAATTACTATCCGAAACTTTCTTAAGAGCTTGAGCCAATATATCTACACTATCGTTTATTTGTGTTGCATTTTGAATAATTTCCTCTTTATGTAAAACCTGTTCTTTTAAGTTGTTACTTTCTAAAATTCCTATACTTTCATAAAAGTTTAATATTATTTGGTAAAGCTGTGCTAAACTATTTAATACTGAGTCTCTTATAGCCGTTTTTATGTTACCGGACTGCTTAAGCTGGGTCTTTGCTTCTCTAATTATTTTGGTAGCTTTATTTTTCTGCTCCAGGGGGCTATCCGAGGGTCCAAGTCTCATTGGGTCTTCTATCCTACTTATTGGTGATAGACTTTTCTTTGATGTGGAGGTGGAAGTAGAAGACTTCGGCGTAGTACTCATCTTGACCGGTTCCACTTAAAAGACCCAAGATGACAGTAAAATCACGTGTATAAATATAATCTAAAACTGTAAACTTGTAAATAAATTATATTTCCAAAGCGAGAGAAGAATTTATTCTCTATACTTGTCCAAATACGAATATTTTATACCTTATTAAAGGCACGTCCTGTTTTAAACATATACTCGCTTAAAGGGTTGTAAAATTACCCTTAGTTTTATCTATTTATCAAGTTCCTGAGATTACCCCCTACAACGTCACAACATCACAACATAACATCGTCACAAACTCACAAACTTTACTTCTTTATAATATTAGTATGGATAACAAAAAATCAGTCATGATTTAGATGCAATTCAGACAGTCGTAGCAATTTGAAAGTCAGTTAAATACCTTGAAGTTAATGACCAGAAATTACAAATTATTATTAAACGCTACTATACATTATGTATCTATACTAGATATATGAAGAGATGTGTGTATTATATCTAATAAATATAAGCTACCAAGTGTTTTTCATGGATAAAGTTTTCATGATATTCACTCGAATAGTCTAAGTGGTCTAGAGGTTTGACCTGTGGAGTATTAACCTGATGTGCGTAGGTTCAAAACCCAGCATGTACTAACTACTAACTTTACGAATTTAAATAGTTAACATTTCTGCAATCTGGAATTAACTCTTCTCTGTGCATCCACTATAAGCTGTATGATGTATTGGAAATGTATGTAAAAAAATGTACTCGATCGAGTTTCTTGCCGGTTCTTCTCGATGGCTGGGTTGTTTTCCGAACCGGTGGTAGTTCTTGACGTTCATAAGCGCCTTATTAGGTCCTAAACTGAATAAAGAATTTTTGATTTTGATTTTGAACACTATCGGCTGACTGTGATGAAAACATCGTGGGGAAACTTAAACCTCAGTAATGTTATTGTAGTAGTATGTGAGAAAGGACAAATGTGGATTTCTAAGAGCTTGAAATCGCCTATAGGTCGCGTGTTGGCGTGATGATTATGTCCATACCTTCATTCGGCGAGTGGCCTATGACTCTGCGATCTCCTATTACTGGCTGATGACGATGAGTCGAAATGTGAGTTTGTTTGTCACACTGTCCTATGTTTATACGCTTTAATTGAAATTTTGCATATTCATTGTCAGGGATATAGGGTAATTTCATACAGGCAAAAGTCGTGTTCTTAATAAATAAATAAAATCTACATTTACGCGAGGTACTTCCAATAGCTACTTCATTATAATTCATCACTTTACGGCAGCATATCGACTACCTCGAGGTGTAATCGATCCTTAAAAAAATTACATTTAAACACGAAAAATATATTTTAATAGAAATGAAATATTTTATTAGAAAAAATAGTCATTACGAGAAATATAATTAGCAATGAATAATATCAAAAGCGAATAAACTCGAGATCACAGCCATTAAATTACAAAATCCAATGAACAATAGTTACATGGACGGAAATTCTTCTTAAGTAAACTGTAAAGCCATACCATGTTCTTTTAAAATACCATAAAAGTTCCGACAAGGGAAATTAACGAAGTAAAATTAATCAAAACCTTATTATGGAAGGTTTGCGTAAAGGAACATCTTCCATAATATAATAAGGAAATTATATCGTAAAACCTTATTTCACGTACTCACTGTAACTCATAAATAAATGATGTTGTACAAACCGACGTTCCCATTACATTATCTCCTGATTAAGTGATTTCGCATGTTTGCTTTAGAAGTTAGGAGTTAGTGCAAACGGAATAAAGATATGAAATATATTAACATATTTCCTTATCTCCTGTAATGCGTTGAGCAAATTTAAACCTAAAAGTATTTTTATGTAAGTAATTCCTTTCTCCTTGTTGTATTCATAACGTAAGACTTGCTTAAACAAATTGAATACAGTGCACCGTCTGGATGTTCGTAACAATTTGAAATAAACTGCATAAGTATATTGGACAATTCTTTTTCCTATATTTACACTAAACGGGTTTTGCTAACATCAATAACTATTTTTTTCCGTTTACGGTAATTATAATACAGTATAGAAAACACAGCTATATCACGTTGACGCTATCTTTAAATATTACATAAAGTATGCTCATCCGTTATTTAGTAATCGAAATCCGACAATATTTTGTCGTGTTAAGGGCAGTTCTTACAGTTTCTTATCTACCCACCTCAGGTACCGCTCGTCATATTCAAGACACGAGATACTAGCGCCACATATTAGAGATAGGTATTGATACTAGCGCCAAGCGCCAACATATAAGAGAAACACGTTAACATTAGCGCCATTTTATTAAAGATACATAAATGAGCATTATTATAATTATATAGAATTCAATGAGACACAAATAGGAATTGATATTATTGATTTATTCCTTGCATAACCTTAGTTTTATGATAATAATAGTAATTGCTTTGACTTCCATAGTTTGACTTATAAAGGGCTAGATGTATTCACTCTACACACATAATAATATGGCTAAACATATTTCAGATACATAAATAACAATATTTTTATATAGAATTTGTTCGTTAATTATTGTCTTTGTGTTACTTAAAACATGTAGCAGAATTACAAGTAAAGGGTAATTGCTTTGATTTATATAGTTCGTCTTATAAATTATACGAGTATAGATCGGCCTATAAAAGGCAAGATGTCGGTGTTATCTACGCATCCTCCCGATAAAATAACGGCAGCGAACGATCAGTACCAGCCTGTCTCTCCAAACAGAGCGTGTTCACGACCATCCCCGTGTAACCACAGATCATGCCGTCGTGGTCTGGGGATATATTTCGCTCCCCACACCAGATTAGACCCCCCTCGGCAATGACTCAAGCCTAGGTTCGTACTCTCGTCGTGGAGCCCTTGAGTACGCTGCTCGCGCGATACAGTGACACAAAACCTTACATCAGTGCTACAACATTACACATACCACCTATACACACGTGCACGCTTACACGCTTACACGCTGTTTTTCTTTTTCAGAGAAATAAACAACAATGAGTTCTACCCTTATTTTTCCCTATCCTATCCTATCCTATCCTATATAGTTTAGAGAAATTTATCCGACACAAAATACATATAGGAGTTGTTGAGGCACGCATGCTTGGTACACATGCATGTTTCATTAACTCATATACGTATATCCAGATAGCTTAGGATAGCTCAGATAGGTCGCGATTTTTCCACAAAACAGGCGACAGCCCACGCCGAGATGTGCCGTGCACCCTTGATTTAGTCGCCCAAACATCCCAAATCGACTGAGTGCCTTCAGTGCTCGCCTCAATAGTTCGGTGAAGCTATAAAGACCTCTCAATGTCAACAGCGTTTTCAGTTCGAGAAAAAAAAAGAAAGTTATCTACGTATTCCTTTGTGAAAAGTACTGTAAGCCGTAACTCTGGCGAAATAAAGAGTGAAAGTAACTACGAAGTATTTATTAGCATCCTGATTGCATCAAGTATGTGTTATACACATGGTAATACGTTGCAGTCACCTCAGGTTAAAAAAAAGCAAAAATCCTCAACACATACGAAATGTGTAAAAGCCATTCATTCATCTATGACCAGAAGAAAAACTCAAGCCGCTACGACAACAGTACACGTTAAAGTTGTTCAACCTTTTCTATTGGCTTAGAAATTACGATAATACTTTATGATCAAACATAGCCATTTATTGAATATAAAAAAAAATCATCATATACATATATAAATACCATCCACATTACAGTTACAATATTCACAAAAACAAGAATGAATATATTTTTTCTTTTTTTTACTATATTTGATAAAGAATTCTTTTTGCTTTTTATGTATTACGCCCGACGTTCTATTCAAGCGGTACACTTTTTGAAAACCGGCAGGTTTGTATTCAACGCGGCTCGTATTTGAAAATAACATTGAATATAGTTAAATACGATTTTTTATACGATACGACGACGACATCGCTCCTTTATTTATCAAATTTAGCAACTTCAAAGCAAAACCTAACACTCACATCGTCTTTCTAATCTTTGAACCGAATGAGATCAAACATAAGTTGTCATGTATAAATATTAAATTCATTCCTAATTGTGTAATACTTAGTATATAATCTTAACTAATATTCTAATTTGTTTATTTGTTTGTTACGCTTACACATCTTAATTACTCAACCAATCATGAAATTTTGCATAAACAATATCAGCGATACAGGAAATAACATAATGTACATTTATTTACCAAGTAAAAAACCACTATTACCGAAGGATAACTGAAATATACATTAACGCGAGGTAGGCCGCCAGTAAAAGCTAGTTTAAATATACAAAGACTATGTTGTGTCTATCTAGAATTCAAACATTATAATTGGCCCTTTTATACATTTATGAACAATGCGTCGGGCTACGGCATTTTAAAAATCGAAGCTCGACATAGTGACTGCTCTACAGAGTGTTCGTTATACCGTCCGGTATGTAAATACCGCTACACAATTGAGGACCAGAACAGTATAATCCAAAAAAACAATGGCTTCCATCGAGAGTTCTATAATCGTCGTGAGATTTTAAAAAATAATGAAAAACATGATCCGCCATTTTAAAATCGGAGTTTAAAAAAAACAGCCGATGGGTTTAATTCCTTTTGATGCGAGCTTTCCTCTGATTTACGTAACGAGTCGCGTCAAAAAGGTTTTATCACCAAATCATTATATATTATAAAACAAAATCCTCTGCCGCGTCTATTTGTCTGTTTACAATAAATTCAAAAACTACTGAATGGATTTTCATACGGTTTTCACTATTAGATAAAGTGATTCACGAGTAAGTAATATAGTTTTTTAAGGTTATTTTTTAATTATCAGTGTGGTACAACATCGGCCGCAACCACTATTTAGTTATAATAAATACTCTTTGTTACAATTTAATTTTGGTGTTTGTGCCCAGTGAAAAACGTAAACCCATTATAAATTTCATTTCACAATCGTATATTGTAAAGAAAATAAAAGTTCATAGCGATATTTTATACATTTCGTTGTAACGCCGGATAGTCTTTTTTTAGTTTCAAGTGCTTACGTTTTTATCCGAGTACGGGCTGCGGTTTCGGATTTTTTTGTAGCGTTGCGGCCTAATTTCTACTGATGGCTGCCCGCTTCGATGGACGGATGGATGGACAATTGGGTCGGCGAGTTTTAACAAAGCACTGCTTAATTTTTATTATATGCACTGTCTATAATAATATAAATTTTAAGAAATCATTTGTTTGAACGTAATTTTTTGTGGAACCGGCGGTCAAATTTGAAAAGTTAATTTAACACTTTACGCAAATCAAATCACGACTAGCTAACAAATTTTCGGATTTCGCGTAAATTTTACTAATCTAACGGCTGATAGTGAAGAAAAAAATTAAAAAAAAAACCTGAAGTTAAAAAAGATTCTTGTAATAGCAATGTATGAATTTCAAGTCGCCAATACGTCATGGGTTACGTGGTCTATATGCCCATACCTTGCTTAGGGAAGACGTATATGGTCCCGTAGTGTATCTCTTGTAGGCTGATGATAATGATCTTTATAAATTATGAGATCATACGTTATCTTCGTGTAAATCGTAAACGCAGCAATGTAAGTTTTATGCAGTATATCCCGGAGTAGATTACATTATGTTTGCAAACTTGCTTAACACTTCACATTATTTTTGGTCAATTTAAAGAATATTCTTACAAACTAGACTTTTAAACTACTCTTTTGCTAGCGTTAATGTAAATTTGTCCTATCTCTCAGAAACCGTTTTTTATTCTGGACGAAAAATACCTATATCCTTTCTTGTACTTCTGAAAACGTATCCAAAGTATCAAGATCATCGGTCGAAAAGTTAAGGCGTAAAAGTTACATTTCTAGTATATGATCTATATACTAGTTAAGATTCAATATTAGTTCATTACCGTTTGCTTAAATGAGTAAGAAACACCCATTCGTCGTCAAAAATAGTTTATTATATTTGTTCCATACTTCTGTTACTTATGTAGATTATACTTATGTTATTATCTATAATAATTTAAATGTTAGTACAAATCTTGTCGCTATTATTTTTATTGATTAAAAGGAATGTATCTGCTCACAAGTCTTTTACCTTGTATGCACCTTTAAAACGTTCGCAAGTGCTGTCCTCTAAAATAACCGAGTACTTTTGAATATAGCAACAAAAGAAACTGCTGTGAGCGATCCGCGTTAACAAACAATTGTAAAACCGGTTCAGATATCTAACAAACGGTTAAAATAAACCTAGTGCCAGTGCAAACTAGTGTCTTGTTATTTCATAATCAGCGATCTAAGCCACGAACCAAGCCGGAGTACCCCGAAGAAAAGGATCTTCTAGTTCGAGTGAATAATGGATACATGTCCTCCTAAATTCATTTCCTAGACAATATATTTTTTTTCTAAACTTGTTGTTTTTGCAAAAGTGTCATTTGGAATTAGTAAAAGAAACGGAGAAAGGGCTGATCGCAATTTGATACGATTCAGTACTCACTCATTTGACGTGTTGCATGAACGTAATGTTAAGTCACCAAGATTTGTTAGTCCTGATATAACTATATACAAGTCAGAGTGAAAATCGTGGTTGTTTCAAAAATATTTAGATGCAGGTAAGAGAGTCGTTGTAATCAAAGTCCGTTGAATGTCTTGAGATTAGCAATTACACGCTTTACAAAATTATCGAACGATTTGATTGTAGAATCCTTTTGCATCAAGCCCAAAAGATCAAATGGACATGAACGGAGATTATCGCAGAGCTTTATGTGCCCTAGTCTATTCATGCTAAACCTAGGGCAATCTTGAGGCAAGTGTTCAATATTAAATAAGAAGATTTATTTAGAACGCTTATGCGTTATTTATTAACACGCCACGATCCTCAGGAGTGGAGTAATTATCATGCAAGGTGTAGATCAGTAAGAAATAACAGATTGGGCGGGATTGAAATAACGATTCGAATTTTACAAATACTTCAAACTTATTGTGGTTTGGGAATGGTTTTTGTCTATCTTGTTGACTTTCAGACTTAACTTGAAAATCTATTTTGACTTGAGACTTATATATCTATCTAAAAATCTTTATATGTAGTTGATATTACGTATTTGAATTAATATTACTATAATTGTGATAATAAGGATTATTATTATTAGCACTACCTATATGTAAATAAATTATTATGACGAATGAGATCGCTAGACTTAATTTCTAATTTATATTATATTTTCTTTGTCGTAAGTTTAAGCGTTATCAAATGCACCCTATTGACTTGTGTAAGATGTTTTCACTTATTATAGAGTTTAATTAAAAGCTAGTATATAGCGCACGTAAATTTTTTATTACATGAAATGCAAAAAAGTGTTATATACTTTTTTGTAGTTAGTCGCTTTTCAGATCTTATCCAAGCTTAAGAAGAAAATAAAAATCCAAAACAAAAATAAAATTATGTCTTATGTCGTAAAATACTGTTTAATTAATGTGATACACCCTTTTTGATTACGCAATATATCACCGATAGGTTATTACGCAATAGGTCACCAATATCCATCGATGCGTAAACTTGAGAATTCTCGCACTTAAAATCAAAACCATTCGGAAATAGCTCGAAACCAATAAGGACGTTTAACGTCTACAGGTCTAAGGTATTCTGTATAGAGTCTACGCAACGAAGTCTCTAGGGATGCCTCTCGAATCGGAGAGGCACCAACACTCAATTAGTATTCACTAGAGGTTCCGATATAAACCGGTAAACATAGACTAACTAGTTGAAACAACGGTATAGTTGATGTTCGAAACTCATGATCCTTTCTGTAAGTTGTATAGAAAATTGTCCTTCTTGAGATTATAACTGTAATAGTGTTTTCATGATGCTTGGATCTTTATCAACTCTGTGAATATTAAATCACAATCTAGTGAAAATGGTATCCTATAGACGTGTTAGATAAACACATTTACTTACCTTTGTGGGCGAGCGAGTACAAGCCAGTTAGAAAGCACTTTTTTACGAACTGACACACACATATATATACATATTATATGTATGTATGTATGTATGTATACACATATATATTTCGACTATTCATACCGATTGTTAGTTTAGTTTAGGTAAGTTAAATTCGCCATGTTGTGTAATAAGACAACAACCCAAGCCGAGGTGTGCCATGCACCCTTGAGCTAGTTTTAAAATAAAATCGGCTCAGTGCTTTAAGCGCTCGCCTTTGTAGTCCGGTGAAGCTGTAAAGGCATGTCTGAACAAAAGTTAATTTAGTTAAAAAAAAAATGCTTTCCAACTCTCATTTACTCACGTTAAAAAGCACCATAAAAAACAAGGTGGCAGCAACCGTATAATGTTCGTAATCTGTCATGTAGTTGATTTTATATTTTATTCATAATCTTGTGTTATTTGACACTATATTTTGTAATATTAATGGTATTTTACGTAATATAGTTTAGTTATTGTGAACAAGTGAAGTGGATAGGAAAGGATAGCACTGAGCATGACTTCTGAGATGCCAAAAATACTCCAAATCCATGGAAAGTTGTAACATAGAAGCTACCATCTTTGTAGACGATAGAGCCATGCTGCAGCTATTATTGGTTTCAGCATTAATGGGTTGGCTCATCCGGAGTAGTAACACCCTCTCACGAAAACCGACGTGAAGAAACAGCGCTTGCATTGTTGTGTTTAATTCAGTCAGTGAGAGCACCGGAGGCCCTCTTCCTTACTTCTTACTCGCCTCTCCTATCCCCCCGATTTTTACCGAAACACAAGCTGGCAACGCATTTGCGACTCTCCTGGTGTTGCTAGTGTCTATGCATGGCAGTGATCACTTAACATCAGGTAACCCGCCTGTCCCCTTGCCTCCTATGAAATTAAAAAAATAGAACATTGAAATAATCACAAGCAACTTACAATATAATTACCTACTGGATAATGACAGTTATAATCTAGATGATTAGCTGCCAAAAATAAAAAAACAAAGTATCCTGTGACGTTATATTTAAATAAGTCAAGTAAATATAGATAATAACGTCAGGCAAAATCGCTGGAAAATATTCCCAGACTAGATTTGGAATAAAACGGTTCTAGCAGTCGTTAGCCCATAAAACTTCACCGCCTGTTCACATAGGATATAACACAGCCATTGTTGCCAAATAGCGTCGTAAATACTCGCCTGTGAACTCTTTACTGGTAATTATGTGGCAGTTTGAAGTGTCAACCGTTCCTAGTCATTTTATTAGTAAAGAAATCGAATATTTAATATTAGTGAGTGTTTCTAATTCACGCTTCTGATGAAATTAGAACAAAATAGGATATTAGTTATAAGCATATATATGTATCGAATTAATAAAGAAATTTCTATAAGGTGTAGGTGGCAGAGACACGCTGAAGCTATAACTGGTTTCAGCATGAATGCTCGCCCGGTGTAGTACAACCCTGTCATAGAAAACCGACGTAAAGTAACAGTGCTTGCATTGTTGTGTTTCGTTCGGTCAGTGAGAGCGTCGTAAGATCACCTCCTCTCCCCTCGCCCATCCCTGCACCCCCTTCTCAATATCCCTTCCCCAAACACAGGCTGGCAACGCACTTGCGACTCCCCTGGAATTGCAAATGTCCATGGGCGACGGTGATCACTTAACGTCAGGTGACTCGCCCGCTCATTTGCCTCCTATGACATAAAAAAATAACAATTGTAAAGTAATGACATTTACGCAAACCAGGCTGATATCGATGAATGATGATGGATATTCTGTATATTTTACTCTACTTACTATTAGGGCCAGAATACACATGCGTGTGAATGGCGTACTAGGTGTTAGTAAACCGGCATGCCGACTACTGGCAATATGTGAAGCCGTGATACACATGTTAGTGGGTGGCATACCAGTTTCTACAATCAAAGTAGTGGTATGCTTCAAAAGCCTACCTACTTCCCCGTGAAGGAAAAAAATCTAATGAACTTCAATCTCCTGTTATGCTTTGCACTGGCATGTGAGCTATGGACAAAATCTCGATATACATGCCAGCATCTTGTTCCTACCAGTAATTGTCATGCTACTGTGCAAGTAACCAGTATATGTATTCTGGGTTTAAGGCGCAATGCAGTTACTTTGCCATAATAAAGTAAGAAAATACAAAAATTACTAACACATGACGCAGTCTTTAAATATATGAGATTAGAAGTTTAAAATTATACACAGGAGATCTTTACATAATGTAAGCGTCCATGAAAGAGGTTAAGTGGAGAGGGTCAAACATAAGATGATTTACGTTGATCACATAAAATATTGCTAGACATAAGGTAGATAGAATATAAATCTGATATCAAAAATAAGTGAAGAGAAAGATACTGAATCTAATTATTTAAATGAAATTTTATTTTGAGTTAATTAAATAAATATAGTAGACGTTAAACATTTAGCCCATAAAACGTATCTACATGTTCATAAAGAATTTATAATAACACCGTTGGCAAATTGCATCGTAAATTGTGGACTTAAGAAATTTGTCAGTAACGAAGTCAATATTAGAGATGTGAATATATGCCTTTTGAAGGTATTTTAATTTAAATTCTTAGTAAGTATTTTTAGTTAAGTATTTTAAACATATCTCAATATGGGCCTTATTCTCTATAAACAAATTTATCAAGATACTATTGTGTAAATATAGATAATTGGTTTTCAAAGTATATGCTAATTCCCAATTTAATTGGCCTAAAAACATTATCAGCATTAGAAGATTTAAAATCCGTTGTTTCTATATCCAAAATCTATCTTAAGCCTTCACGGAATATGAGATTATTTAAGATTACCTATAATAATTATTAAGAAAATATTGCTGGAGTCATAAAAATATACTCGTACATAGGAATAATCGCCAAATTTCTCAATAATACACCATATTAATCCTGAAACTACTTAGGAACCAGCAAATTAGAATAGTTTTGTAGTCCGATCAATGTTTCTGAAACCATATGACAAAACAAAACCAATAAAATATGAGGAAGCAAAGAGCGAAAGCAATGTAGGTAACACCAATGTGATGCCCTTTGTGATGCACTTGTCCATTGGCGATGATAAGCATTAAGCATCAGTTGGGCCGTCTGCCTCATTACTGTGCTTTAGCATAAAAATAAATCTCACAAATTGATACTATAGATAAACTGATACTATACAAAGCAAGGATAAATTATCAAATGAGTAGAATAGAATACATTTATTCATTGAAAGTAGTATACAGTTACAAAATTAAGTTAAATTTATTTTTATTTATTTAATTCTCCTATAATGGCAGAATGTTGATCTAGGCAAAAATTATGGTATAAAATACCTCGTTAGTTTCTTTGTTTCATCCTACGTTTCTTGGAAGAATTCCAATCTTCTCCGAATTAACCGCATTCTTTTATTTTACCCCGTTTTAGTGCCACAGATGTGCTATTATTGGCTTTCTCTTTGGATACTGAGTCAATACTTAGTTGGAACTTGTTTTGGCAACTTAAGATTTGACTTACGTTCTGATATGTGATTTAGTTAATTTATGAGGTTTCTTTACCAGAAAATGAACCCTATTACTAACTCTACAGTGTTCTTTGTCTACATAGGGTTGTATTTTTTTTACCGTACTATATAGCCCATAGTAATGTTAAAGAAAAATACAATACAACCATCGGGGCATGAGTCCATATTACATCTGAGCAATTTTTTTAATTTCTTGTAATTAGGGGTGTAAGGGGTGTCGAGTAACATCTTAAGACTTGAGACACCCAAGCCAACCTCACCTGCACGTGGTGCACCCTGCTGAACAACGAACGAGGCAATGGCGAAAGCGGGATGGTAGGGTTTTACAGCCCGACTGAGTCGCAACCACCATGAATATGGCGAAAAAGCCCGTCATAGTGACTCGCGTCTGCGCGTCGCGTTTCGGGATCAGCCTGTGCATATCCAGTACCGGGTGACTTTCGTCATTATGGCCGGCATGACAGCGGCAACTGGCGATGGATAATCTGTCTCTCGGTGGTTGCCGATGTTTTCGGATTGTACTATGCTTAACATCAGGCATAGTGCAGTCACTATGTCGTGCTTCGATGAAAAAAAATCAACATTTTTTCTATCGCATATCTGATTCGTATTAAAATGAATATTATGTAAATATTCTCTGTGGTGAAATATTTACTCATATCAATTTTCATGGGAATCAATTAGAAAGTGTATTGACTCCAACGCCATCTACTTGTTAGATATAGTGAAATGCTCAAATATCTTCTCCTTGAAAAACTCTTCAGGTCTACACAAGTGGCTGGTATTCAAGAGTAGTTGCGCCAGATCACATGAACAGGTACTTCGCAACAGGTTTTCAACTTGAGACTTGGCATGAACTCTATCACTATACTATGGTTTCATCACCATATTTTCTTTCACCGAAAGCTCCGATTCAATTGCAGGTATTCAAACTTCCATTTACCGTTTTTCAGGTATGATAGCAGGTTCGATCCCTGGCTGCTCCTACAATGATGCGGACGGTACACCGTGGGGTTTTATTCTGTGCGAGTCGGACATAACCCACTCTCTCCCCCGGGAGGGTAGCGTATCCATAAAGGATTTCCCCACGTCAATAAAAAAAAAGTTACCTACATCGACTTGATTTCCGAACTCGCTATCAACTAAGTCATAATCGCATTAAAATTCAAGTTTTATGACTTGATATTTTTACAATTTTATAATTTATTTCAATTAATAATTATTTCAAAATTAACTGATTTCAACAATCTCATGCTATGGATTAACATCTACGGATTTCTTTTGGATATCAGGAGATAACTATCTATTAGCTTTAAGTAACTGCTCAGATATTTCATGAAAGACAAGTCGTGATATTCATTGTATTTGTACTGTTAATACTCTAATTATTGTCTTTAAAACCAAATTAAGAGTTTGCCAAATGCCTGTGTATAGACAAATGTATAAAGTATTGTAGAAAATTTATATCAGCGTACACCAATTATCTGATTATTACTGAAATATTCATCACGTGTTGAACATTTACTAGCCGATTTAATTGTTGGCCCTTTGGAGCCCAATAAATTTATGAGGCTCCCTCTATAATATATTGGGCGGAGAGGCCTTGTAACGGCCTCGCGGAATGACTATCAATTTGTTAAGTTTGGCGATAATAACTAATCGGCAGGTATCAACGTTCGCCGGGGCTTCTAATTCGGCTCGAATTACATCTTTTGGTTTCGTCACTAAAATTTAATTCCGTCAACTTAATAAGTACAATTAAATCAAAATATTTATAATAATTATTAAGAGTAATAAAAATACCGACTGCATAATATCTCCTTTTGCATATTTAAATGTTATAGCAATTATTATTCCCGCTATTAATATAGATCTAATGAGACCTCATACGTTAAAATCCATTAAAGCATTTAGACTATAGAGTATACCGAACGAATAGACATAGTATGCTTGAGAAACTTTTTTCTACTCATGTGGATTCGGATAAATACAATACAATTTTTGCAATTCCTACATGATACATAATGTTAATTTTATTCTATTACAGCAACGCAACCCTGATGTCAGTTCGAATCTCAGAGGTTAAAAGCCTTACGGATCTTACTTTATCGTACATAAAATTGATAAGAGAGACATATCTCTTTTATATTAACAATTATAAACCAATAAACAAATTCTAAAAAATAACATTGCTCGGAGCCACACCCTTTTCTTCGAACTGACTACGCTCTTGATCTAGCAACGTCTTAATAGATTCACCGGACTACCAAGGCGAGCGCTTGCGGCAATCAGCCGAGGAAGCCACACCCTCTTTTTAAACGGTATCGGTGTCCCAAATCAAGTTACTGTTACCTTCTAGAAATTTCCACCCCCCGTGTTTGAGTTGTAGTCAGAGTTGTATGATTTGCAAAAACGAATACAGATTTATAAGAAACTTAAAAGACTAAATTGAGGAAAATGTAATACAAATTTAACTATTTACAGGTACATACGTAAAAGGGATTAAATAGTTAAACATTTTTTTTATTTTACCGGCAATTTAGTTACAGAATTAAAGAATCGTTCAGTATTCAGGCCGCAAAGTAGGTACGTCAGGTAAAATAAATAACAAGCAACCAGGCGATATAGCCGTGGCCCGTCAAAGGGAAGTAAGCCGACACGAATGCGTAAAATTGAAACTGACGTTGAAAAGCTTCTGGTATTTTGTTTTCGTGTTGAATCCTCGAGGCCCCGTTACCCGTCAACTTTCCTCATATATCCTTATTGGAAAAGGTGTGTTTTCTTGATAAAATCTACAAAATATAATGTAACATTTATTTAATTTCAATTATAATCAACAACGATGCAACATTATTGGTTAAATAATATCTGTAGCTAAATTGATTTTTATTTTTAAACTCTTAAATAGCCTATTACACTATACAAGATAAAGGAGCGAAAAGAAATTAGGTTTTATAACTTCTTCACTACGGTTTAGTGTGTTATCATTATATATAAAAACCTTATGATATTTGTTCATTATGAACTGTAAAAGTATTCAGCCGATGTTCATGAAAATTGGCACTTTTGTATAATTTGGTGCACCTTGAGAGATAGAATAATTTATATTTCGATTAATAACCTCAATATTTTGAATTTTTATTTTTATTTTATCTTTATTTTTGGCAATTAATCCTTCAGATTATTACTGCCATTGTCGAGTAATCAATAATATTACAAGCGTCGTACGATCATTACAATATCAAGCGTCGTGTCAATCAATATTCTAACAAGATGGTGGATCTCTTGTTAGAACCCTCCAGGGAGTTTTTGTGGCACCTCAGAATTTCATGCTCCGTGGTATTATTTTCCATTCACTTCACTGATGCACAATAAACTAATCATATTACATAAAACACCACCAACTTTACACAATATAGAGTCAAGTAACACAAGATTATGAATAAAATATAAAGTCCACTACATGACAGACTGAAATCCCGCCAAACACTCAATTTTGAAATTAGATATTAAATAACTGTCAACGTTGATTATTGTTATAAATTGTAAGTTTCATCTGTCTCGAACAGGTGTCGCTTTAAAATAGTTTGTTGGCAGAGAACTGTGGGACCGACTGTTTCATAGATGGCGTCAAGTTATAATTTTGAATTTCTTTTTCAACCCCAGTTTATGTATGGTTCACGTATTTTATTCAATTCAACATGTAACAATTAAACAAAAGAAATGCGTTTTTAATTTGGTCAGGTTGTCAACACAATAATTTTGGAAATCGTTTTTTTGATATCATCAGGAGTTCATATCTTCATTTATAATAGTTTATTCGATAAAGTCTCTATGCTCATTATGTCTGTAATCTACAATAGTTATAGAAATACATTATACAATTTAGGGAAAAAATAGAAATATAATATTCCTGTATTAATATGTGAAGAAAAGGATTTGTACCCCTTATTATTGCCACATTTCGACCACTGGACGACCACAAATAGATATAAAACCCTGTACGTTTTAGTTCTATAGGTCTAAACTCTCAATACTCAAAAGGGTTCAAAGTGAATGTACAGAGAGGCCCTTTGATAACGTATTTCACAAAAGCAAATTGATAGCAAAATTGCTAAATGACTTAAAATTATATATTTAGAGTGTTTCAAAAATAATATTTTTTGTTATATTGGCATAGGACTTTCGTTACTTTGCTGAAGCGTTTGTCATGGTTACTGAAAAAATCATTTTTTGAAGTAGACATTTCCTTACACGCATTAAACAGTGAATAAAAGTAGACCGCCACGTTCAGATCAGTGACGCACTCAATCGTGTATACTCAATTCCAATGGTCATATTTTTTTTTATTATTATTTGTATATAGTACATTATTATTATTTGTATTAGTATATTGCAAATTAGAACCTAATACTATATTTAGACTTTTTGACGTCAAAACATCTGTAACCGCGTTGAAAGTTTATTTTAGTAGGAGATAAATTTATAATTTTACGTCATAACATACTACGGAAGTATAACCGGCCGTATTGCGCATGCGTGGCTTGCTGACGCCATAAGACGACATAACGCGTAATACAAGTGCCTCTGTAACAATATAATATATGCAATATTAATATTTTAGAAGTCATCATAGGTTTGATTGATCAAAAAACTTTATAAGAATTGATATAAATATTCCTCCGAGTATCAATAGATATGAAAACCACACTAATGTTAATAATTTCAATAAACAAATTCTGAATTTAAGTATTGTCATTCACACTATAATTCGTATGTAAATTCAAAAGAGAAACCATTTATTTCATTGTTTTGAATTTTCATTTTTGTCGGTAGCCCTACGCGTGCCTTGACCTTTTTTTTCATTAATTTTTGTTTTCTTATTTTATTTTAAGTTGGAAATTTCAAATTGTTTACTCTCGGTTAACACGTGTCTGTGTCAAATTCTATAGTAACATATACTTTTTTGTGTTATTAGATTATTGTCCTCTCAAAAGGAAAAAAAACGATTTAGAAACATTCTTCATTAGTGCTCCGGTCGTATTAGTCTTGCGTGATAATATGTATCCTATAACCTTCCTTGACAAATGAGCTATCTATCATTGAAATAATTTTTCAAATCGGACCAGTAGTTCCTGAGATTAGCTAGTTCAACCAAACTAACAAACACTCCAGCTTTATAATATTAGTATATATAGTAGATCTATTTCTATTGTAACATATTTTCTATAGTCTTCTTCTATAGTAGATATACCTCGCTGTTTAGTACAACTATAAAACATCAAGACGGTTCCGCGTCGAACATTAGTTACACGAGATGGAGTCATCCGTCACATCGTTAGGGGACGTCATGTGGTGATGGAACGAAATAATCAACTGAAAATGCGATGTACGTAATAATGTTATTCAGTCTATGCTGATTTTATTCTTTCATTCTCTGTTATATTATCGAAAACGCGATAACGTGACGTATCACGAGTATGTAGCCTATTTTCTAATACTTTCTATCATGATCTGTATCAATCAGAATTTATCTCTTAGACTATGAATAGTATAAAGTTGATTTTCGCGTTTATCTATACTAATATTATAAAGAGGTAAAGTTTGTGAATTTGTAGGGGATAATCTCAGGAACTATTGGTCCGATTTAAAAAATTCTTTCAATGTTATATAGCTCATTTATCGTTGATGATTATATTTATATATATACTATCACACTAAGGCCAATAAGTGCGGAGCACCAATGAAGAATGTTTAAAAACCGTTTTTCTCTTGAGAGCTTCCCCTGCGTGGTAGCGTTAGCCCAAAGTAACTATTCCACGCCAACGAAGTCGCAGGCAGAGGCTAGTGTATAATAATTTTTATTTTGTTACATTTCTACACATAAAAAGGGTCCCTGGCTCCTAAGTTAGTGTACACTATGTTGTAGAGATCTGTGTCCTCTTAATGCTTCTATTGAATGAGTTCTGATACAATTTGAAATGTAGTCATAAAAACGATTTTGGAGTTTTTGGCGGGATTTCAGTCTGTCATGTAGTGGATTTTATATTTTATTCGTAATCTTGTGTTTCTTGACTCTATATTGTATAAAGTTGGTGGTGTTTTATGTAATATGATTAGTTTATTGTGCATAAATGAAGTGAATGGAAAATAATACCACTGAGCATGCAATTCTGAGATGCCCCAAAAACTCCATGGAAGGTTCTAACAAGGGAGCCGCCATCTTGTTAGAATATTGATTCACACGACGCTTAATATTGAAATGATCCTACGACGCTTGTAATATTATTGACTACGTGACAATGGCAGTAATAATCTGAACGGTTGATTGCCAAAAAAAAAGTAAAAAAAAAGAACGTTTTATATTAAATGGGTACTACTGATTTATAAATCTTAAAAATGCCCACAGGTAAGTATTTTGTGCTACACATCTGTCTAGTAAGAAGGATAAACTGCAGTAATTATTTTTGTCTTTTTATAATCAGAATAATTGGTTACTTGCGATGCTAATTTGAAAAATATAGTATCAATCTTTATACAATTCAATAAGTTTGTTACGTTAGTATTTTATTTAGATCAAAGTTACACAGTGTATTATAAGAAGATATATAACAGACTAGCTGTGCCCGCGACTTCGTCCACGTGGAACCTGATGTACAAAACAGTAATTAATAAAATCATCTGAATGTATTTAGTCCATTTGCTTATCTATGCGTCTGCACCGTTATTAAAATTACAATAACTTTTGGCAGAATGGACCGATTTTAATAAAACAAAGACTAAGATACTCTTGAAGATATGCTTTATAGGTTTTTTTATCGTAGCACAGCAAAATGACTGCACTATGCCTGATGGTAAGCACAGTACAACTCAAAAACAATAGCGACCACCGAGTGACACACTATCCATCGCTGGTCGCCACTATCATGCCGGCTGGCAGAAAGCTGGATATGCATAGGCTGATCCCGAAACGCGACGCGCGGAAGCGAGTCACTATTACGGGCTATATAAGGTGTTAGACTCTTGCACCCACGTTGACACATTTTTTTTAACTGACATCACAGAAAACCGACTTGAAGTAACATGGCTTGCATTGTTGCGTTTCGTTCGGTCAGTGAGAGTGCGAGAGACCCACCTACCCTCCCCTTCCTTCTTCCCTTCCTTTCCCCTCCAACATAGGCTGGCAACGCACTTGCGACTCTCCTGGCATTGCAAGTGTTTATGGACGGTGGTGATCACTTAACATCAAGTGACCCAGCTGTTCGTTTACCTCTTATGATATAAAAAAAGACTACGCTATTGACCTGGCAAGGTCTTTACAGCTTCACCGTACTACACGTTGACATGTATTGTCAGAATGAGACACTTCTACCGTTCTATTTATATAAGATCCAGAAAGATAAGTGACGAGACCTTAAGAAATGAAAATACACTCATCAAAAAAGTCTAAGCAACATGTACTAATTCAAATTTTAGGATGGTTCTTCACATTATAACGTTGTATTTTATTTTTAAAATAATATCTTAATTGTTCTATGATGTAAAAATAACAGCTGTTGTCTTTATAAGTTCTTTTAATAACAGAAATGAACAATATTAGAATATACTGTAGAAACTAAGATACATAAGAAACTAAACTTCTTTTTTACAAAATAAAATTTCTAAAGAAAATGTATTTATTGTGAAAAAATAGAACAATTTAATACAAAGTATGGTCTCCTCTGCTATTCAGAACTTGTCGGCAACGATTATTCATTGAATTAATGAGACTGTTTATGTCATCTTGCGGTATTCGCTCCCAATGGAATTGTAGCAAATCCTTCATTCAGCTGTTTGGTTGTTGTCGCTCCGTCCAAGTCCTTCAAAACACGTCTCTGGAGTATGTCCCATGCGTGTTCGATGGGGTTGAGACCTGGCGGTTGTGCAGGCCAGGGCAATACCCGGATGTTCTCCGTTGCAAAGTATTCACTGGTTCGCCGAGCTGTATGTGAACGCGCATTGTCATGCATTAACCTAAAATCGGAGCCAAAGGTTTGTGCAAATGGGTAGACATAAGGTCTAAGAATATCCTCAATGTAATTTTCAGCATTCATGTATCCATTTACAAAAACGAGCTCAGTTCGCCTGTTCTTCATAATACCCCCCCATAACATAACTGTTGAGCCGCTGTATGGATGAACTTCCTGAACGCACCTGAGCCTTTCAGTATTTTCGGGCCGACGATACACTCGCACCCTTCTTGTATCAGGCTTAAACCCGAATCGCGACTCATCGGAAAACATAATTTTATCCCATTGTTCCTGGGTCCATGTTAAGCGTTCTCTACACCATTCATATCGATGAGCGCGATTCCCGTGACGTATCGGTGGGCACCTGATTGGACGTCGAGCTCGTAGGTTGTACTCATGCAGTCGATTTCGCACAGTTTGAGGACTTACATCAACATCACTTGAAATTTGTAGCCTCAAACTTATCTCTCGAGCGGTTGACATCGGCTGGCGTCTTGCAGTCAGTTGTATGTACCGGTCTTGCCGAGTGGTTGTACTCCTTTTACGGCCTGGATGCTATTCAGCTGGTTCTCTTGTATTATTGTAGCGCTGCCTAAGACGACAAATAACACTTCTATGAATGCCAAAATGTCGAGATACCTGAGATTGATTACTTCCCGCTTGCAACATCCCTACAGCTCTTTGCATTTCATCTGCCATCAAATGACGTCGCTTCATGACGTAAAGAATATCTAACAATTCAATTTTGTCACTAACTTTATTTAAATGGTTGGTAAAATTATAAAATCAAGACTAAACGTAGCAATTAAAACGCACTTAAATTCAAACAAATTCGCAGTCATTTGAATTTTATGAAAAAACAAAACATAATTAATTTTTTTTTACAACCAGCCAGTATGTCATCAATAACAAAAAAGTTTACTTTCCTACGCACTTTGTTTGAGTAAATAATTAGAAATTAATTAATATAAATGGTAAAGTTTGTAATATCACGCATGTTGCTTAGACTTTTTTGATGTGTGTAGTTTTTACTGAATTCGCGGATACCTTATTGTACGTGTCAAATTTGAAAACGATAGTTATACATGTGGGGTGTTAATAATGTGTTTCTTATCAACGAAATTTAGTAGATCGATAGTCGTTGAATATTTTATACGAGGCTATTAATTTACTCGCGTGTGAATTGACGTTTGGTAACGTATACGAGGGGTGTATTTGTTTCAACTGCGTGTAATTACTGTTCTTGCTGTCAAAATTCAATTATTTATTTATTTGTGGATAATTTACGTAAAGTAATGTAAAAAAAAATGTTCCAATACTTGTAAACTTGACTTACGTTTTTTTTACCAAAGAAGGATCATTTTAATATAATCTGCTATTAGGTGTCACTTGGATATATTTTATTGTTGTCATATTTAATAGGTTATTTAAGGGTCGGCAATGTGCATGTGACAATCTGATGTTACAAGCGTCCATAGGTGGACGTGACCGCTTTACATCAGGCAACCCGCACGCTTGTTTGTTATCGTCGTGGTATAAAAATTATTAATAACATTGTAATTCAATGCGTCAGAAGTCGCGGGATGTCGCTAGTAATAGTATAAATACGAAAGTGATTCTGTTTGTGCGTTTGTCTAATTTTCATGCCATTTCCTCGGTAGTATAGTGGTAAGTATCTCCGGCTGTCACGCGGGAGACCAGGGTTCGATTCCCTGCCGGGGAGGATCTTTGTAGTCCTGTGAAGCTGTTGAGACCTTGCTAGATCAATAGCGTAGTCAGATCGAGGAAAAAAAGCAATTTATATGACTCAATCTGTGCAATCGCATGAAATTTATCATATAGGTAGCTTGGGATTTGGAAAAGGGTATAAATGTACAGAAATGAAAGACGAGATCATGGAAAGAAGCTAGCTGTATTCACTCGCATGTAATATTAACTAACTGAAGCGATAATGGTCTAGTTGGCAGAGTATTCGGACACCGTGTAGATGTACATAGGTTCGAATCCCAGCAACTGAGGTAGAGCTTTTGGTGAACTAAAACGTCACGATGAAGCCATAGCATGTACTACCATAATTGTTCTAAGTCCGCCTGGCTTGCTATCACCTACAAAGCATAAAAAAATACTTCAACCATTTGAAGTCACCTGGTAAAATTTTATACCTGCCTGCACATTACGCGAGATATTTTTTTATGCTAAAAGGCAGCAAACAGGCTGACGGTCCACCTAATGGTAAATGGTTACCATCGCCTATGAACAATTACAACACCAAAGGTATCACTGTTGTGTTGCAGACCTTGAAAAGCGCGTTTCAGTCCCTTATACCAGGTGAAAAGTTAAACACACAGTATTTTAAGATATGATACTCCATGGTCATAAAGTAATACTATTAAAACAAATACTAATAAACAACCAAGAAAACCTAAGTTAAAGTTCGTTCTAGGACTTTCAAAAGTATAGCTACATGCGTGTCAATAAAATAATAAACCTGAGCGCAATAACCGGTGCCAAAAGCTGCAACGGAAGACTCGGAGTTAATAAATTTCGATAATATAGCGGGCAATAAACCCTTGTGTTTTGTTCCTGACGTTCCCACTTTCCCTTTACAATGAAAGTGAAATCACTCGACGGCCATTGACACTGTGCTTTAAGATAGATGCGTAGAGTATTGTGTATATTTTTTGCATTTTTCTACATAATTAAGTCAAATATTAAGCATTTTATATTTTTTTCTGAACGAGTATCGAGTGTAGAATGTCCTTCATAAACATTGCTACTGTCCAAACAGTCACCCGGTATATAATGAATATAACTAGTCCATATTTTTCTTCATCTTCAATAAATATAACTTGAAATTTTAATCCTACTCTTTGAGTGTGACTGTTGAATATTAAGTTAAAACAAAAAAGTAAAAAAAAATTCAGTATTAATATTTATGTATAGTACAATAACCTTGTGTAAGTCATGTAATATCAGTTTATAAAATGTGAAAACTAAACTGCGATGGCAACAATACACTATTTTTTTACAAAGCATTAATCGTCACGCTGCTGTGGATAGATTTGAAGGGTATGCAATATTGACTAACATATTAGCCATGCCAAATCAATCCTCCTATGTAGACATTTATTTGTATTTGATCTCAGCTGGAGGTGAAGCCCTATTTGATTATGGTTATAGATAACTATATCATTTTAAATCATATTATCTTAAGGACTATATGCGTCATTTGAACATAACGGTATTTGCAAATAATATTTAATTAAGTTAAATTCAAATTTTCAATATAAGAAAACTTGAGACCATATAGAATTATTTAATAGCATTTTGACATCTTTAGGCATTGTATTTCAAAAAACCTTTTCTTAATGGACGTCTGTGTCGCCTGAACGAATCTCGAATAAAATTACAAGTCTTAGCAATACGATACCCTCGTGAATATCTCAGTCAATGTTTATAGTAATTTAATACTTTTTGTGTTGAAACGTTTCATGTTTAATATATCGTCGACTCGCCCAAGGATTGCAAAGGTCATTATGACGCCATAAGTGTCCAAGGGATTGAGGTTCATAATATCACGTCTATTTATTGGCGCTTTTATATGGACAGTTGATCAAAGTCAAAGAGTCTTCGTTAGTCCCGACACATTTGTCTTTGATACACGTAATTTTATATGTAAGATATCTTCTGAGATATTTACTGGAAGGGATTTCTGATCTACATTAAATACCTAATATATCTATAGTGTTTATTTGGATAAGGGTTAATACTATGTTCATGAAAATAGCTTCACAAATACTCCACTATTTTTAACAAGTTGATTGCCAACAACGAGATATCTCCTAGTTTGTGAATTTGTTCGAGAGGCCTACTACAAATTATCTTCACCTTACTATAATTAGCGTATTTGTATAGAGCAAAGTCGTAATATAGCAGTGTAAATATAGATCGGTGGCTACAGGAAAGAGAAAAAAAGCGGTTTCACTTACATGAACTCTGTGTTGCAGTTTTAAATATAATTACTAAGTATCAAACATAGTTACAAAATACTTCGTACCATTTTTTTTGTCTAAAGTCAACTTTTTTTTACTTCTAGGTTATTACTGTTTACTCAAATTTTAATTTTTAGTAACACTATATTATGGAAACAAGATAGCTTCCCAGATCAGTGTCTTAAAAAGTCCCGTGGCAGCCAGCGTGTTAATAATTTGTAAAGGACCAAATTGTTACTCTGGGTCATATTTTATGTAGAAGAAACATCTAGTCCTCGAAAAACTTTTTAACTGTTTTGAATATAGGTATAAATATAACAAATATTAGTATAGATACGTGTATTATTAACATCGCAATGTTTGTAAATTAAAAGTTTTGCATATATATCTTAGCGTAGTGCGGTGAAGCTTAAGACTTTGCTAGATCAATAGCGTAATCAGTTCGAGAAATATACATAAGCTAAGATATATAATGTATATCTTACCAAATTGTGACGCTGTTTGTCCTATTCACGAACTTGCTGAATTTACGGCCGAGCGATTCGTTCAGGGATTGGTGTTGCTAGCCACATACGAAAGCGCCGCCAAAATGTTACTTGAATTATATCATCTTTTAGAGATGAGAAGTCTTCTTAGTTAACACTGCAATTGCTTCTCTTGTATTTGTGTAACAAAAATTTTTTTTTTTATGTAACCTACTACTTTTATTATATTTAATTCCCTTATATACATTACGTACTCTATTATTTTTATATTACCAATTGTCCATGCATATAATACATCCCATTATTTTAACTTATGTTTATTTTTAGGCACCGTGACTGGCATTCAGTTCCAACCTAAAATCAACGCCAGAGTGGACGCTTAAATCGGGCGTCGAGCGTGACGGGGCGTGCGGCGTTCGTTTTAAACAGGTTTTTACTTCTTTTTCGAACTGACAACGCTATTGGCCTAGCAAGGCCTTGAAAGCTTCACTGGACTATTTCAAACAGATGCATTAAGATGTAGGTGTCCTGACCAGCGCGCGAGCAATGCTCTTTCTCGCTGCAAGCCCCGCTGTACACCACACTGCACAACTCGTCGAATGCAGATTCACTAAGGCCACATACTAAGTGTTTCTGACACTTTAGCATATGCTGAGCTGTACACCGTTCCATAATGCTACGATATGCATATTGTTATCCACTCTTGTATACTTTGTATATTATGTGATAGATTATAAATAAAATATTTCTCACTTTCTTCCTTCTATCGGAGGAATATGTGTAGTGACGTACCTGCCTATAATAATATGATGTACCGACTGGGTCGCAACCACCATGTATATGGCGAAAAAGCCCGTAATAGTGATTCGCTTCTACGGGTCGCGTTTCGGGATCAGCCTGTGCATATCCAGCTTATTACAGGCCGGCATGATAATGGCGACCGGCGATGGACAGTGTGTCAATCGGTGGTCGCTATTATTTTTGGACTGTACTGTGCTTACCATCAGGCATAGTGCAGTCACTTTGCCGTGCTACAATAAATAAATAAAAATAAATAAATAAAATGTTCTAGTCGGTGGCCCGGTTAGGTCATCATCGACTGTTGGCTGAGGTGTCAATCCGGGTATCCGTGACATTGAATTCCACTTGTTGTTTTTGCTTGTTTCGTATTCAATTGAGTTACACAAGATAGGGATTCTCGTCGATATAACTATTGTCATTGGAGCGTCAAACCGCCACTCCGCGCCGCGCTGGGAAACACGTGTTTGCGCTTAGTACAGTCTTTGTTTGGTTTCTGCCAATACCTGTATTATCAGGTAGATATTTGAAAATATTGAAAGACTTGAGAGATTGATGTTCATTTATTCCGTTGTTATTTTATTTTAATTCGTTAGCACATCCGTGCGGAACCGGGACAGACAGTTATTTTCAAATGATCTTATACGTGGTAAACGACGTTTTGTCCCATATATTGGTTTCCGAGGAATTATTCTTAGTATATATTTACTTATTTTTGATTCTTTGAATACAGTTACATATATGGTAAGTGGCCATTAGACACACTTACATTGATTATGTCCTCGAAACACTATCGTAACTTAATTGAAATCAAATCTCCATCGGCTATATAGCGGGACAAACAAAAACGGATGCTAACTCGCAAGTTATCCCATTAGGTCCATAAACAAGATTGATCGGACGATCGTGCGACGGTCACAGTTATCCGGTCGGCCATCCGGTTATCCGGTTATGGAAACTTCGGTAACAAGCTCCGCTATCCCTGGACACTAATCGCCGTGGACTTTGGACGAAATTATTGGAGAATTAATGGAATTGAAAGATTACATTATACCTAGTGTAAATAATATATGGAGCTTGTAATATTAAGGAGTCTATTTAGTAAAGAAAATATTTCTTCTTTCTTATTTAGTTTTGAAATTAAATTATTATAAATCTGTTGTAAACTTTATCAGGATCGGACCGTTTTAAAGCCTTAATTTCTAAAACAGATAGAAAAATATTTTACTTTTAAATTAGCGGGCCCGACGAACTTAGTCACACCCTAATAATAAAAAGGCTTGAAAATTTATGTAAGTAAACCTTCCTCATGAATTACTACTGGTGAAAACCGCATGAAAATTGGTTAAGTAGTATTTGAGATTATTAAATATTTATCCCAATAAAGATCTATAATTAATTGAATCAAGAAAGAAAAAAATGTCACCATTTTCTTAAATTAATTCGATTTAATAGATCTTTGTTTCTTGTCTATTTACTTAGTCCGATGAAGCTGTTAAAATCTTACTAGGTCAATAGCGTAGTTAGATCGAGAAAAAAAACATAGTCTGTTTACAAAGATCTATATGTTCCCACAAATATATCGCATATAATTACATAGTATAAAATAAAGTCCTCTGCCACGTCTGTCTGTCTGTTCGCGATAAACTCAAAAACTACTATACGGATTTTCATGCGGTTTCCACCAGTACATAAAGTCTTTAATGAGGATGGTTTAGGTATATAATTTGCCAAGGTTTTTCTTATTACTAGGTCCGAGTGGTCCTCTAGTTAAAAATTACATATCTTATTCTTACTACAAGATATAAACAATTCTAAAATATTTTGTCAGTTCTTTATTAATCTGTTCCTTGGAAGTCTGAGCTCGCGTACTACTTCTTTACACGCTTTAGCATTAATATGAACATAAATGTTAAAGTTCAGAACAAGCCACATAAATCAACAAGTGCCTCGGGGAACATTGTTTACGGCAATCCCATAAATTACTCATCAACCCGCCAAGACAAATAAGTAATTAAGTTTCTCTTTGGAATAGAAACATATGGGCTTATTTACAAGCGTACTGGTATTTTAATTATCCTTTTTTTTCTGGAAATACTTCTTTTACAGGGTGAAGTTTATAATATATTTTTTTTTACAAATAAATGGGGAAGCGCGTTTGCTATCAATACTTATAAATTAAATAAATCGTCTGTAATTTGTTTAAAATAATTCCAAAATAGCTGATATAATTTTGACAAGATTTCCAATAATGTAAAAAGTAATATTCATCACATTATATAAGCTACATATAAGTACACTAATATGTAGGTGTTACGTAATGTTGATACACTTCAACAGAGGTAACTTGAAATCTACACCGTTGACGCCGTCTGCCCGGTCCTGCGGGAGTGGCTTGGGAGGAGATGGAGCTCCCTGTCGTTCAGGCTAGTGCAGGTGTTGACGGGACACGGTTATTTCGGGTGGTACCTGCACCGGATCGCTCGTAGGGAGCCGACCGTTGCCTGCCATGAGTGCGGCGCTGAGAAAGATACCGCGCAGCATACTCTCTCTGAGTGTGCTGCGTGGGAGGTGGAGCGCCACACTCTGGCGGCGATGGTAGGAGATGATTTGTCCCTGCCGAGCGTGGTCTCGTCCAAGTCATCTCGCAAAAGGAGGCCGCGGAGAGGGCCCGCGAGGCGGACCCTCTCAGTGGACGTCTTCGCCAACGGAGGACCGACAGGAGGAGGCGGCGCTTTGCCCAACTCCTTTTGGGGTGTAAGGGGTGTTGAATAACATCTTAAGACTTGAGACACCCAAGCCAACCTCACCTGCACTTGGTGCACCCTGCTGATCAACGAACGAGGCAATGGCGAGAGCGGGGTGGTAGGGTTTTACAGCCCGACGGGGTCGCAACCACCATGTGGCGAAAAAGCCCATCATAGTGACTCGCTTCTGCGCGTCGCGTTTCGGGATCAGCCTGTGCATATCCAGTACCGGGCGACTTTCGTCATTATGGCCAGCATGACAGCGGCGACCGGCGATGGATAATCTGTCTCTCGTTGGTTGCCGATGTTTTTGGATTGTACTATGCTTAACATCAGGCTTAGTGCAGTCACTTTGTCGTGCTTCTATAAAAAAAAAACCGGACCTGAGGGGATGTAGTCGGGGAGCTCATCCCATCATTGCACAGGTCCGGTGAACGAGGGGGTGTAGCTGGCGTGTACCCTCTCTATAGGTAGGAGCCCGGCGGCAACCTTCCGCCGGGTGGACCGTTGGGGCGGCTATTCAAGGGAAATAGCAGAGAACGACCCCTTGCCGCCCCAACATCACGGCCTGTCGGTACATCGTGGGGTTTTCGTTCGTGCGTGTCGGACATAACCCATCCTCTCCACGGTCTGTCGGTACACCGTGGGGTTTTCGTCCGTGCGTGTCGGACATAACCCATCCTCTCCCCCGAGTGGGTGGGTATCCGTAAGGGATTTCCCCACGTGTAAAAAAAGGTAGCTTGAAATCTATAGCAGACTTAGTCCGGTGAAGCTATTAAGACCTTGCTAGGTCAATAACGTAGTCAGTATGAGAAAAAAAATAGCAGAGTTATAGAGGTTTAATAATACAATTATAATAAACTAGCTATTGGTCGTGGTTTCGGTGACGCTAATATAGATTTTTTTTCATCATTCAAGAATAGTAATGTGGACGGTAATGATCACCGCATTCGCTAAAATTGTTGAAACTGAAACTTGTTGAGTTTTTGGCGGGATTTTGGTCTGTCAAGTAGTGGATTTTATATTTTATTCATAATCTTGTATTATTTGATTCTATATTTTCTAAAATTGGTTGTGTTTTGCCTAATACAGATCGGTTATTGTGTATAAGTGAAGTGAATGGAAAATAATACCACGGACCATTAATTCTGAGATGCTATAAAAACTCCCTAGAAAGTTCTAACAAAAGAGCCACCATCTTGTTGAAACATTGAAATAATCACGCGACACTTATTGTGTAAAATATGTTATTATCTCCATTGAAACAAAACATTGACACTGGCAAATGCCTCTGTGGAGCCAAAATAAGAAAGAAAGAGAGCGAAATATGTTTTGCAAACGTTCATAAGACTACACTGAATTATTATGCTGATGCAAATAGTACGATTCAATAAGTTTTAATTCAGCCAGCTATTACTGAATTACAGAACGAAGACAGACAAGAGACTCAAAATTGTAGAATGATTAGACTATAAGTCGTCATAAGATTAGTTATGAACCTCATTCATAGCTATTTTCACTACTTCTATACTCAAATTTATTAAAAAAAAAAGTTTATAGACTCAGTATAACAGCCGCATACAGCACTCTAATGTACATAGGTTTTCTGTAACTAAGACTTTTTTTAATTTCATAGGCGGCAAACGAACAGACGGTTTTCCTAATGGTAAGTGATCACTGCCGTTCATAGACACTAACAACACCAGGGGAGACACGAGTACGTTGCCAGTCCATGTTTAAATAAATGAGGGGAGGTGGACGGGGAGGGAAGGTGAGGTAGGTCTCCGGCGCTCTCACTGACCAAACGAAACGCAACAATACAACACGCACTATTACTTCACGTCGGTTTTCTGTGGGTAGTATGGTACTACCCCGGTTGACCCGACCCATTCATGCTGAAACCAGTAATAGCTTCAGCGTGGCTCTACCACCACCAAAAGTTTTGGTTACTCAGACTTGTCAAAATTACCAGAATTAAAATAGCTGTTCGAGTTCGTGCAGCACATATAAGGACACGCTGATGTTTTTTTACTGAAGTACACATGTATAGTTAGCTTAGCTCAGGTTTGTTTAGTTCGATTCGCGTTGTGGTAATCAAAACGACCGCCTAAGTCGAGGTTTGGTTACAATGGCACCCTTGAGCTAGCTGCCATCCGATTGAGTGACTTAAACGTTCGATCTCAAAGGTCGGTGAAGCTGAAAAGACTTATCAGGCCAACGGTGGTTAGTAAGTTTGGAAAGAAAAACCTGATATAAGCGTTTTGATCACTACCATCGGGCCGCAACGATCCAGTACCACGGTATTCATATCTCGTAATGAAGAATTTGAGACATTCAAGTAAGTCACTTTATCTAAGTTATCACCAAGCAAATTTATATCTCAAATGAAATCCATAATGGTAATGGATTTCCCAAATTGACTATATTCCCTATAAAATTATTTGTATAAATCAAATATGTAACACGGTTCGACGATGATCGTGATACCATAATTCATATGTTCAAAATAATCCAGGCTGGAATCTAGTATAAAATCATAGGAAGAGTTAGTAGGGGATCGAACTTTTTACAGGGAATCAATGACCTGAAAACACCGATGAAAGCCCGGTCAGTTTTTCATAGATTACATTTGATTCAGTGCGTGCCAAAAGCGATGTTTTGTGAGAAATAAAAGTTTATCTATATTTTAATATTTTAACGTATCATTTTTTTTTTGCAATTTATAGTGTAAACTGAATAAATCTTTTTTATAATTTTACAGGTAATTATGGTCTTAATACTTTGATGGGTCTTATATTTAGATTAAATAGTAGACAGTCCGTCTCTGACTGACTGTAAAACTTTTTAGTAGTCTGGTGAAGTAAGACCTTGGTAGGTCAATAGCGTAGTCAGTTCGAGAAAAAAAATCCATCATAGCGTGGGACTATTTAAATGATATATATGGAATACATCATTAGCAATAGACACTCCAATGTGAATCGTTATAATTTACCCCGAGGACTACCACATTACTGTACAAGTCTCGGAAGTAACTGCAATCATTTTTGCATCGAAATAACTATACGGTACAACAATAAAATAAAATATGACTCTCATAAAAAAATAGGATTTTATAAAATATTTTGTGGGTGTTTCTACTTAAAATAACACGGTGTTCCACGTACATATCACGGTTCCTTAGCAGCGAATAGTATTTTTAATGTTGTACGTATTGGACATTGTCTGTCACTATTGGTTAGTAATATGAAACGAGATACGTTAACTAAAGATTCTCACTGCACTATAGATAGGCGTACCCAATGGGTAAACGATGAATCAACGGGGACAAGCACTGATGTACGAACCGCAAGCACGTACCGATCTATTGATGAACGCCCCAATTACAAAAGGGATATACCTATACCTATAGTGAATACTGTGCTTCGTGAGTCTCTCATCTTCAGTAATGATCTGAGAAAACTCTTATCGAATATATCAGTGGAAGTGTTTAATTAAGAGAAAAATTGACTCACTAAAGAACTAGATTTTTGTTATAGTGTAGTTCGACAAAATTACTGCAAAGTACTCGATGAAAAGTAAGCTGTAGTGTAAAAAAACGACTGTCGTTGTTAAATAGCATTCTGCAAAAGCGCTTTTTGCACCTCGTTTGAAGGGCCTGACGTCGTAAGAGGAAGAGAATACACTAGTCGTAAGGCGATTCCACAGCATTACAGAACGATGGATTTAAGAGTTTTTGTTCTTCTAGTAGTCCGTTGAAGCTGTTAAGACCTTGCTGGGTCAATAGCGTAGTCACTTAAAAAAAAAAATTTGATCTTCTCTGTTCTTGCCGGTATGGTGGTTACTGAGAATGAGTGGAGACGTGTACTCACCCGCGTAGTTCTGTAGTGGAAAGGAAAAGATGGGATGAAGATAAACAACTCTTCAGACTTCAACTCTTAATCGTGGTGGTTTAGTAGTGGTGGTTTAACCAGTACCATTTCGATATCCGTAGGTTCAAACCCCGGAATATATCAACGAATTTTTCGTAATTCGCGTACATTTACTAATTTAAATTGGCAACACTATCAGCTTACGGTGAAGGAAAACATCATGAAGAAACCTGAATCTGAGAAATATTCTCGTACTATTACTATATCTGGGAAAACTTGGAACTGTGACTTTCTCAGATTTTGAAATCGTCAATACGTTGTGGGCTGACGTAGTAATGATGGCCATATCTTCCTTCTGAAAGAGACTTACAGCTCTGCAGTGGACTTCTAACGGACTGATGAATCGATTTGAGTGGAAGGAAGTAGGAGCCAGTTGGGGCTTGAGCCCATTTAGGTACTAGACATAGAGCGGATTAACTGACCTGTAAAAGAGCCAACTAGATTATACACGATTTTGAACCTAACTCTTGGTAATAAGAAAAGGAGCAAAATACAGATGGAATAATTTAGAAGGAAATAAAGAAAGGAAAGATCGCGCTTAAACAAGAATAAATGAGCAAAACCCAATATATAATATGGTTTTTAGGACCAGCCACAAATCCGAAGCAAAACGGAAAAAGAGAAAAGCAGTAAGAAGAATAAAAACTGAGAAGAAGGACAAGGCTAAAAGTACTTATGTTTAAATAGTAACGCAGTTTTTAAAACACCTGAAAAAAGTGAAACAAAACGGGAAGACGTTTAGCTAATTTGGAGATGTCTTGAAATAAAGGAAGTCAAAAGTGAAACAAATAGACGCCAGATAAAACTACGAATGGAAGAAAGAGAAGAAAACAGAACAGTAGCAGCATTTGGACCCCTATAGGTATTTAGTAGCCAAAGAGTTAAAGATGGACAAGAAAGGAAACACTGTAAGGTGCTGAAAAAAAGGTACAGACTACAAATAAAGCCGACTAGCAGATGGAAAAAAACTGATCTAAAAAGTTATCTGCTTACCCGCGGTAGAGGTGACCTTTTTTTTTATCAACGTGGGGAAAACCCTAACGAATACGCTACCCTTCCGGGGGAGAGCGTAGGTTATGTCCGATTCGCACGGACTAAAACCCCACGGTGTACCGTCCGCCGCATGGGAGGGGCAGCCAGGGATCGGGCATGCTCACTGACCTGAAACTGCCCCTGCAACGGTAGAGGTGACCTGACGAGGGGTGCACCCGCTCACCCCACATAATAATAAAAAAAAAACAGATTGATGATGATGAACTGTATAACAGACGAATCGTAAATAATAGGTACTATAAGGAACTTGTAGCACCTGAGGTTCATTTTAAAGTGTATCTTGTTTAAAATTTTCTCTATATACAGTGTAAATGAAATTTCAAAGGGAAGATACCACTTCAACTTAAGCAGTTGACTTTTGTACATTCTGTTAAGAAAATTTCACTTTCCTCTCGTAACGGAGCCGCGGATAACTAAGTTTCGCGAGGTGGAGTCGAGTTTTTTGTAGACTTTTCAAAAGTGACCGGGTAAATGAGTCAGTTCTAGAAGAGAAGCTTACATTTTGGGACTATGGTTATTAGATAAAAAAGTTCTGACGAGTAAAAAGGTTGTTTATAAAATGTCTATAATAATAAAAAAAAATGTGGTTTTATAAAATTACGATGCAAGTGAAACTTTTTTTCGGATCTAGGTGACTATTTATATTTACCTGAAAATTTTCAGAATTTTTAAATAATTCGTGAATAAGAAGTTTTATCGCGATGTATCCTTTTACCAGGAACTCCGGCTCAGTTGTAAGGGTTCGAACATACGTACATAATAATATATAATAAGCCTAAATATCTTATATGTTTTGTTTTAATTAATTTTAGACCGTGTTTTACTTATAATTTTATGATCATTACTTAACAATTATGGTATTTATACAGAGTTTAAGTTAACTCTGTTAATTTTGAGTACCTGGGTGACCGAGCCTAGCTCGGTTCTTTAAAAAACATTTTTAAATTAAAATAAACTCTTAGATTTGCCTCAAATTAGTATTTTTCTACAAAGAAAAAATATTCAAAAGAGATATCTCTTCTGCTGTCACTTTGATTCGAACTGGGGTTAGACGAATTATCGAAGCAACCGATTTTCATCTGAGCTATTTTTGTTTTCACAGCAGCGGCGAAATTTACCTTTATAGAATGCTGTATTTTTTCATTGCCTGAAAACTGAGTTAAAAAAGATTTCTATGAATAAAATCTAGCTAGATCGATTTATCGTCCCGGAAACTACTTACATACTAAGTTTCACGGAAAAAGATGACGCCGTTTCCGAGATCCTGAATATATACAAATATAAAAATATACAAGAATTGCTGGTTTAAAAGTATTAATAATAAATAAACACTGATTAGCTGGTATGGAAAAGAGTTATGATATTTACTGAAGATAATACTATGAAAAGCCCTTTATCTGCAAATAAATATATCATCATAGTCCGTTTCTTTTTATATCATAGAAGGCAAACGAACAGGCGGATCACCTGATGTTAAGTGATCACTGCCGTCCATAGACACTAGCAACATCAGGGGAGTTGCAAATGCGTTGCCATCCTGTGTTTGAGGGAGGTTTGAGAGGGCGTAGGAGAGGTGGACCTTCGACGTTCTCATTGACCGAAAACAACACAACAATGCAAGCACTGATACTTCACGTCAGTGTTTCTGATAGTCGGGTGGTAGTACGCCGGGCGAGCTGAATCATTCATTCTGAAACCAGTAATAACTTTAGCGTGGCTCTCCTATATATAGACAGTTGCTTGTTCTAACTAATATTATACATGCCAATGTGAGGTTATTTGCTTATTATTCTTTCAAGCCTTCATTAGTTAAATAATCACTATATAATTTTGCATATATATTCCCAGAATTACAGAAAAATACAGGTTTCAATGATAGGTTAATTCTATATTATCACAAGTGAAGTCATAAGTAAAAGCTAGTAATTGGCATGAAGCTCATAATATTTTCATAATAACGATACTTGTTACAGAGCAAATAGTAAATCATAAACAAACTTCTGACACTGTTTTCAACTTGCATTCTACACTAACAACTCGTATGAAAAACACGGCATGAAAATTTTAAATCACCGAAAGTTTGTTTTTGCGTTTTGCGATATTTTTTATTATTTTTTTAATATTAATCTAGGTTGAATTTTTCTAGTATTTATACATGGGTTACTGGTTTTAGTTGTGTTTATTATAATAACAGCCAAAGTGTCGTCACTAGCCGGACGAAATCCAGAAGTAACATTGATTACTGCGAGATACGCAAGTGAACAACGATCATGATAATTTTCAAGTCTTTTCGGGTTGTCCCATGTTTCAGGCTTAGCAAAACCAGTAATTGTTTTTTAGGTAATAGTGTTAAGTTATACAATAAAGTCCCAAAACATGTTACCGATTTGCCGGACTGTAAATTTAAGCGCCACGTGAAGCGGGTTTTAATGTCAAAAGGATATTATAAAGTGGGTCAGTGTGTGAACGATAGTGATGTCTGGAATTGACTCCTCTTTGTGAAACTACTATATAAGAGCTATTGTATGATCTATTGGAAATATATTAGGGCTTAAACCGAATAAAGCATTCTTGATTGTGATTAATTTTATAAAGATTTTTTTTGTATTAATAAGTTCATTAATTTCATTAAAAAAAATTGCAACATTCTCACCTGATTTTAAATAACGTTGTAGTCTAAAATGGTATACAAGCTAAACCTAGACGGGAACTAACTCTCAAATGCATTTGCCGGAATACACTTACCAATGTTTGAAGCAACAGATTTTCAATTAGAGAGTGGGAGCCAACCAGGCAGGCATAGAAACAGCCCTACCACCATGTAATATATATTTTTTTAAATTAATTATTGTACTCGCTTAAGAAAGGCCTTAATTTACTCAATCTACCAAATTAGGTGATCGTTTAAGTCTTAGAGGCCGAATGGTCAGAAAATACAGATATACTGTATATCCGATTATTTACAAGTGTATTACTTAATCTGTGATTCAATTCATTGATATGTGTTCGCCTTATACAGGGTATGAGTTTATTGGGGCCGCCGCCCTGTTAAATATCTATATGGCTGGCGACACCT